>PVJC01004628.1:12729-62910 GCA_004026665.1 Murina feae | reverse complement strand
CACCACTGTGCTGGCAGCTGGCAGCCTGGCTTGTGGCTGAGCAGAGTTCTCCCTTGTGGGAGGGCACTGACCACCAGGCGGCAGCTCCTGAATTGAGCATCTGCCCCTGGTGGTTAGTGTGTGTCATAGTGATCAGTCATTCCCAGTCATTCTGCTGTTAGGGTCAATTTGCAATTACCCTTTTATTATATAAGATACATACACACACACACACACATACACATATGTGTGTGTATGTGTGTGTGTGTATATATATATGTATATATATATATATATATATATATAGAGAGAGAGAGAGAGAGAGAGAGAGAGAGAGAGAGAGAGAGAGAGACACCAGATTATTATGACCACCCCATCAGTACTTCATTGGGGCCACCTTTTACCTTCAATACTGCTGAGATTCTTCTTGGCATTGACTCCAGGAGATGTTGAAAGGTCATGTGAGGAATCTGACACCATGCCTGATGAATAGCACTGTCCAGTTCTGTGAGATTTGATGGTTGTGGAACCAGCTGCCTGATGGCTCTTTTAACTTCATTCCACAAATGCTCAATTGTATTGAGATCTGGTGATTGTGGGGGCCACCTAAGCAAGGTAAAGTCTCCCTCATGTTCTTGAAACCACTCCTGCACAATATGAACATTATGGCATGGCACATTGTCTTGTTGGAAGAAGCCACCTCCATTGGGATATGCCATCAACATGATAGGATGAACTTGATCAGCAATGATACTTAAGTATGTTGTGCTATTCAGATGTTTATAATGGTCTGGCCCTCTAGCAACTTCAGTGCAAAATTATAGCTAATTTGCCTACAAACGTCAGGTGGTCATAATAATCTGGCCACGCAGTGTGTGTGTGTGTATGTGTGTATGTGTGTGTGTGTATATATATATATATATATATATATATATATATATATATATATTGCATACAGATTACATAATTTTTTTAAAAAGTTAAGCAATCAATAAACCAACAGGTAAATATAGAAAGACACTTAAAAATCTTAAATTTAATAGAGTTATGAAGATGAACACATACTGAGTTCAGATTAAGTGTTAAAAAAATACAATTTCACCTGAGCTTAAATAAATGGCCAACTGATTTTCATTTTCCATATTTCAATTCTTTAAATTATTATTATTTATCTATTTAATTGGCATGCTGTATATCAGGCATCCTCAAACTACGGCCCGCGGGCAACATGCTGGGTGTTTTTGCCACTGCTGCCTGTCTTGCTTAAAATAAGATATGTGCATTGTGCTAGGAATTTGTTCATAGTTTTTTTAAACTATAGTCCAGCCCTCCAATGGTCTGAGGGACAGTGAACTGGCCCCCTGTTTAAAAAGTGGAGGACCTCTGCTCTATATACTAATCAGCAAAGGGGTTAATTATTATATAAGACCTTTTAATACTTTAAAGGAAGGAAGAAAACTTTAAAATATTGATTTTGAACCTCTGGTAAATAATCAGAAAGCTCCCCACTACCAAAATTATATACCCTTGTGTTAGGCAGGGTCCTAGTAAGAAACTGACAATGCCTTCAATTAAGGTAATTTGAGAAGAAAGTAAGGCATGGATATGCTCAGAGAAACCAAGAAGAGAAAATACAGTTCCTGGGGTTAGAAACATTGGGGATCCATTACTACCCATAGGCTCAAAGGGGTGGGAGAGAATGGCTGTCACAGCTCAGTCTGCAGATTCATGTGGAAATCCTATATAATAAAAGCATAGTATGCAGATTGTCCCCTCTACTGGCAATTCATCAGGGAGTTTGACCAGGGGGTGGGGCTGGCCAGGGGAAGGGAGGGAGGGAGTATCCAGCCAGCAGCTGGCAGCCGCTAGAGACCCTACCAGTGCACGAATTTCATGCAGTGGGCTTCTAGTATTATATAAACAGTTTTTTGTCTTCCTAAGTTGCCCTCTTTTCCGCATTACAGTAATTATGAGTAGCTAAGGACAAAAGCTGTGACTAAATAGAAGAGACCCTAGCCTTACTCTTCTCTCACCCTCAAAAGTATTTCTCAATGACCATAACTAAAAAATGTAATACATGTTAACTCTTCGAAACATAGATTTCACTAGAAATTCACAATGAAATGTAAATCCAAGACAGATCTTGCTAAATCATCTTCGTAAATCTAGACAGACTCTGAACTTGAAACCCACTACTCTTTAAATTTAATGAGCTTAGACTGAAAATCAATAGTTTTTTTTATATGTACATCACATGTGTTTAAACAATATATACCCAACAGAACAAAATCTAATCTAAGACTTAATTTGTAGAGATTGGTCTGTATTAAGTAGTATAACAAAGTATGCTCTGATTATTGTCCTGGCTGGACACCACCTAACTTTTTTAAATGATTGGATCTATCAAATATTAGATCTAAATGACTGAGTCTTTTTTACATTACAGAGGTGATATTAAATATAAATTCCAATGTGACTTATGTTCAGCTGAAATAATGTTCCCATCATATGTTTGCTGATTGGGATTCCATCAATGCAGTAAGAATTGGACTGATATTGATACAGTCCCTTATTAATCTGGGAATTTGTGATTCAGATTTTAGTGCTCCAGAAACAAACAGCAACAAACACACACACACCATAAATCCACAACTCTAAAATTCTTCAGTTTTTCATTTGAACCAATTTGTATTAAAATTATTAGAGAAAGAAAAGCCATGGTCTTTAGGGGATTCTACGTAATTGGCAGTTTTCAATGGAGCAACTACTACAAGTCTCACAGTTATTGCCTAAATAAAACAATACATGCAGCAGAGATTTGCAAACTGGAAAGAAGTTCCTCAATGTTGGGTTTTATGTATTATTTTAATTTATAAAATATTTATTAAAATGATTTACTTTTAAGGAGTGATATATAGATGGACTTCTCTTAAAAATGTGCGTAATGAAGAATAAATTATTATTGTTTAGATATGCAAGTGTATAAATTGTTTTTTGTTTTATTTTGTTTTATTCAATCCTCACCTGAGGATATTTTTCCATTGGTTTTTAGGGAGAGTAGAAGAGAGAGGGAAAGACAGAGAAATATCGATGTGAGAGAAGCACATCCATTGGTTGCCTCCTGCAGGAGCCCCAACCATGGCCCGAGCTGTGGGGGAGCCTGCAACCCAAGTACGTGCCCTTGACCAGAATTGAATCCAAGACCCTTTGGTCTACAGACCAATGCTCCATCCACTGAGCCAAACCAATTAGGGCTAGAAATTGCTTGTTTTTTTTTTATCATCAAAATTTACATATTTTCTTAAAAAGGAGGAATACCAGTAGAAATGTCATGAAATAATACTGTAATATACCCAATCAGAATGAATATTTATAATCATACTGGATGAGTGTTCATACTAGGTATTATATTTCTGACAATAAATATTTCTGTGACATTTACCACTTATCATATTTATTTCTGAAAATAATTTCACCAAGTTAGTGTTCTCTGGTTGACTTTACAACTGTCTTAATGCTTTTTTTGTTATCTCTAATTGCTTTTAATTAGTATTCTAAATATCATAATTTGACATGTCAGTTTTCCATGCACACATTTGCTGTATCCAAAATAACTCCCAATACCCAAATAAACTTGTTATTTACAAGATATAATTTGAGAATATAATGTCCAGAATTGGGTTAGCAGGTAAATTATTTCATTTAACATGGTAGAAACCAAAGAGTAACCATTTGACCTTTATTAGCATTTTCCAAGCATAATGAATATGTGGTAGGGGATTGGTTATGAGAAAAACACACATCAGCAAACATGTCAGATTTCCAAAAGGAATGCCTGTTCACTCAATTAATTTTGAGAGAAACCAATCCATGCTAATGTATTTTACTATGCATTTGTTCCTTATCGCACCTTCTGTGCAAACTAGAAATATATTACTTTAGCAGATATCTAGTTAGGTCATTCTCTGCAAGTAAACAAAATTCTAGATGACCATTGAAAGATCATTGAACATAGAGCATTTGGCATTTTATGAAGTCTTATAGATGGCACTTCGTAATTTTCTTTTAAAAAATATAAGAATCTTCAAATGAGTGCTAACAAAAAAAATTGTTTACTTTTAAATATCTGAATATTAAGGCTGTAGGAGACTCTGTGGGCTGGCTCACTTAGTCAGTAATAACTGATCACAAGTCTGTATGTTTCTTCAAGTGCTTTAATATAGATGAGCATTTAAAGAATAATTCCTTTTCAAAACAGGTATCAAAACATGGTTTAATATTGCATAATGCAGCAAAGGGTGAAATATTTGGAAACTTTGATTTAAATGGCGTTGCAGGCTCTCAGCAATGATATCCAAAGGACAGTGTCCCAGGCCTCGAATGACTCACACACCACGAGCTTGATCTATCTGATGCATTAGTCATGCCTCCGTCAACACAAACATCCTGAGATGCTGTTTTCTTCATCTAATACAAAATAGACATGCACTCAAACGCTTAAGGATCCTTTGTTAAATGCTCCTAAATTTTCCTAAACAAGTTCAGATAATTCACTGACAATCTACTTCATTACTTATTATCAATTCTCTATCATTTATAGTCAGAAGGTAAAAAAAAAAAGTCTTCAAAAACTGAATTGAGAGCCTAACATAACTTGGGACTATGCGTTTTACATGTGCAATCTCATTTAATGCGATCCTCTATTACAGTCGATTCCTGAGGAGTTGAGCTCAGTCAACTTGTCAAAGACGCTACAAGGTGGCTGCACCCCTTTGGGCAACCAAGTCCATCAGACACCCAAACAGACTTTCATTTCAATGAAGGGACACACTTATAAAAACTAAATACCTCTCTGATTTTTATTCGTTAATTGACTTGGGGAACATTTCCTCAGGGCTGACAGGAAGTAAGATACTCCAACCCATTAATTTTATTGTTTTTATAAATACATGATGTCATTTCCGGTTCTCTCCTGAACCCTGAGAAATAAGCATTACTAACCTGGTCTGAGTGGGGAAAAGTAGTGCTACAGAATAACACAGTTATGATGTGAAAGGGCAGATTCAAACGCAGCTCTCTCTGATCAGGATCTAAAAACTCAGAATATGACATTTTGAAAAAAGTAAGAAAAGTTTGTTTTTGAATAAAGATTGATTTCGGATCCAAGGCCCAGATGATTATTAGAGATAATACCTACCAGACTTATTTAAAGAATAGTATATTTTATAACAGTATTCAATTAATAATAGAATTGGTCCTATTAAGAAATGAACTAAATAAAGCAATGCATGAAGTTTGATATGAAGTAAGGTAAAATCCCCATCTCAACTTTGGGAGAAACTAACCTGCAGTATACTTATCTAAGCTATCATAAAATCCATTGAAACATACATATTGGCACATGTGTGCATGCATGGCCCACACACATACATACATACACCAATTTTCATGTTAATATTTTAATTTAATACATACAAAAAATATGTTGCCATGTAATGGAGTTTTGTTTCATTAAATAATACATATATGAGCTGCTACCTAAACTGACAAAATTCTGAAATGGCAGAAGTAAAAATTACAGCATTACCTGACCAGGCCTATGATTTTCATATATCTACAGATCATAACCATGAGTGAATAGCAAAAGCACTGAGTATAAAATACAAATACTTTTTTCTCCTTCTTGGAAAGAGTTTATATATGTTTGACTTCAAACCATGAAAGGGAGCATTTGAAAAATGTCATATTACTATATAGAAGTAATACCAGAGCCAGAAGAAAGAAATGTAGACAGAAATGAAGACAGAAAGAAGTTGGCAAATTTTCTTACCACATTTTTTTGTAGACAGCATGTATACAAAGTTATATTTGTCATTAATCTTTTAAAATAAATATGTATGAAATGAAGACTGTTTCTCACTGGCTCCATTCTTTTCATCCATTTTAAATGTTATTAAATAATACTTTGTGATCAAGAGCTGGTATAAATAATACATTAATGGAATTGGAAATGAGACAAATGGCAGCCATCTTCCCCTAAAAATAGAAAGTAAAAGATGGATGGTTTCCCAATATGATGTATTTTTATTCTTTTAATTGTAATCAATTTATTGTTATTTTTCCTAATGAAATCTTTGCTTTGTTCAACTTAATATTAATTTCAGCCAATATTTACTGAGGCTCTGTTAAGATTGTCCTAGACAATTCGAAGACCCAGTCTTTATACTTGAAGAATTCCTGAGTTAGTAGAATGAGATGAAAATATAAATGAAAAATCTACTGCAGTAGATAAATGCTACAACCAAAGTACAGTGTGTGCAAAGGTCTAAGGGATATCAGCTAAGGGGCAGGGCAAACTGTCAGGCTCTGTTTTTTTCAAGGAGCAACAGACGCAGTATAATGTTCCACATTCTGATGAAGAGTGTGGGATCATGAGGAAGAGGCAAAAGTGGCTGAAACAGTAATGAGGGCAAAAAGAGCAAAAGTAGAGAAAAATAAGAACACTCAAACAGATACAGACATACGATTGCTACAGATGACAAAGATGTGCCTAATACTGCAAATACATACACAAACATGGGCTAGATTTTATGCAGGTACATAGTAAGGCTTCCCTTGGGTGGTAGAATGTCAAGGCAGAGTGGAAAAACAAATGAGTGTGTGTATGTATGTGTGTGCGTGCAGATTTCCTGGAATCTATACAGGGATCCCAATTTCCATTCACATAAGTAGCACCATTGATGTAAGTAGAAAACAAAGGTCCCATTAAGGCTTATTATGTGATTTAAGTACCCTGGCGTAGAATTTTTATGCCCAAACTGTTTTAATTATTAAATTTAAGGAAAGTAGTAAGAAATAAGATCTTATATCACCTTTTATATTTTAGCTATGTAGTCCAGAATCCTCTTTGGTAAAAGAGTTCTAGGAAACATAGTAAAGACCTTGTGAATAAGTGCTGATGTATCCCCCCAAGGTCACGTCTGAAAACCACATAAACAGCGCTGAGTTTCCTTCTTTAAAAAGAAAATTATAGACACTTCATATACACAGCTTCTTTAAATAACTTCCTGAAATAAGTTACCATTAATTTTTAAAAGCTTCATTTAGCTGATGTACTTGGTTTTCAAAATTTTCACTTAAAAATTGGGGAATGACAAGTTTCTCTCATCATGTCACTCTCGACTATCTCAAACGTGATCTTAAAAAAAGAAGCTATTTAAATGCACTAAAATGTAACATTTAATGAAGCATCAGTCTAATAATGCCCTCTTATAACAGATTACAGACAATATTTGTAATTGTTGGTGTTGTCACTATAAACAGTGATAGTTTTCTTCTTGTTGTTTTCTGGCTATGAAATTCTTCAGTACATGAATGTATTATTAACTAGCATTTCAGCAAAAATACTATCTCAAAATTAACATTTCATTTCTGGGAGGCCGCAGTTTCCTCAAATACTAAGTATGGTTCTGTAAATCCAATAGATACATTCAAAATATTTGGTATACCTTTGCTGTCACCATCAGCATCACACAAAACCATGTGGAATTGGAGCTACTGGGTATAAGACTCTTCCTTCAAATTTGTGCCACTTTTGTGATGTAATAAATGTGGAAAATATTTCTATTGAAGGCTCTCTTAGTCGGGACATATTCCAGTGAATAAAATGGGAGTTGTAAACTGTGGAAAATAATCTTGTACTTATTCCTTTGATATCATACAGGACATTTTGTTTACTTTTCCATAGAAAATAGAAAACAAAATAATAAAAAAATTTTAAATCTTATTTTGAAACTTAGGTTTACATGTTATCATGTAAAGACATATTGCAATAATATTAGATATGAGTAGCACAACTAAATGTCATTAACATCAAGCCATGTGAATATCATTGTGATAGTTTATTTGAAATATTATTCAATAATTATTTCATAAGACTTTATATCTCATTTATATCAAATACTTAAGATGTAAAATACTTTGCCTATATTCGACTGAATTAAGAATTTGCAGATTTTCACTTGTCTTTTCTACAATGCCGCATAGCCAAAAAGGTCTTCTTTGAATGAGGTAAGGAGCGCTGTATACATTTTATAAGAATTACTTACAAATGCATCAGCTACAGTTACATCATCAGGAATTACATATCCTTACCTTTCTGACTCAAAATACCTAAACAATTAAAGATCACAAATTCAGAATATAGGCTGTGAAATTTTACTGTCTAGCATATATCCTTCCCCTATTAAATGAACTTTTCCTACTTCTATCCTATCAACATGTTAACAATTCTAATAGAATCCCTTGTGTGTCTACTCCTCTCTCATTTTGCCAGCTAATTAGCCAAAAGTTATATACATTCTCCCACCTGATTTATACATCTAAGGTCTACAATCACTTCATCTTAGTCATTTACAAAACAAATGTCTACCCTGTCCAACTTCTATAAATCCCAGCACTCTTAACCCAGATCTCATGATCATGACCAGCAAAAACATTGAAAACCATGCTTCATGCGCACACAACTTTGTTCAAGTCACTTGCTACCATCCGCCAAAAAAGGGGCTAGGAAACTGGGATTCGCCTTCGACTGCCATCAGCTGTAAGCCTGAGGGTAGAATTTCACTCACGGAAGAAACAAATTTGCTAAATTTTATTCAAACAATAATAAAACAAATGAATAAAAACTCGTTTCTGGGGTTAATTGTCTTATTAGCCAGCCTGTAGCATCCCGTTTTCTGTGTGTACTGTAGCTTCTTATGCTAGGGGACACTAATTAGTTTTAAATGGTGTTAAATACCATCCCTGCAGTTGCTAGTGCTTCTTGGGGATTTTTACTGGAGAAAAGTACTCCTGTAATTTAAAACCACTTTGTTTTCCTCCGTCACAGCTGTTAGAGAAACAGGGACCTGTAGAAATCCTAAAGGCTTCTCACCCCTCTCCCACTGCCCTTCGTCTGCATTCATCTTCTAAGGTCTTTTCCCCCCTTGCACCACTGCTCTCCGGTAATTCCCATCCCCCACTCTGCTCTCCGCAGAGAAAACGCGGTCAGCTAGAGAAACCCTTCTCCCTTCCCCTCTCCCCTTACAAAGCCTTGGCTAGCCTTCAATAAAATTCTCCAACAACGTGTCAATTTTATATTGGCCACAAAGACAACTTCTGTTGGGGGAGGGGGAGGAAAGAGGGACTGGAGCTGGGCTGTCCCTGGCCACAGACAGGGATCTTTGTGGCGATCAGAAAACATTTCCTGCATAAGCAATCAACACACTCCCTTTTTTTGCAGGGTTGGGGGAGCAAGAACGAATCTGTCCCAACCGTGTCCCCGCACAAACAAATGGAACACAGCCATTAACCATCCAAACGGGAAACTCGTTTTCTCAAAATATGTCCCTTTCTTGCATTATGAAACATAATCCACAAAATCAAATCCCCTGGTAGCTCCTCCACGGGGGTGGGGTGAGAGCAACAAATCACTCCTGTACTTTCCTCTTCCTCCGCATTTCCGTTGCACTGTTTCCTCCATCTAGCTCATCTCAGAGGAGCACCCTCTCTCCTCTTTTGTGCCAACAGGGGACCAAGAAGAGCAAAAACCACACAGCGGGGACAGCGGGAATTTGAGGGAAGGGTCTGCCCGTGTTCTCCCCCCGCCCGCCCGCCCGCACGCGCGGCTTCCAGGCCTGGGGACCCCAGAGCTGTCCCTCCCAGCGGGGTGCTCCTGACCCCTAAAGACCCAGCGCAAGCAGCCTTTACTGGGCGAAGCATCCGACCGTCGCGGACCTGTAGGGCTGAGGAGTACCCTTGCCACATGGACCAACTTGCTACTGACTCTGTGTCACCTTTTAGTCCAGAGCCCCACGGCTGGAAAGGGGTCGTGGATGACAAGGGAGCTAGGGAGAGGAAGTGAAGGAGCTTTTTCAGGGATGAAAGGGACAAGGGAGAAAAGTGGCTGCAAACCCCTTTGACAGGTGTCACGTGTGAGTCTGCGTGTGTAGGTTTCCCCACGGGGCTGCAGCCTAACCCTGCTCACCAATCCCAGGCGCAAGGTGTCTCCGGATTTTTCCATCCTTCCTCAGGAATATTCCACCTGCACTTCCTGGGGGCACGTGCCTGAGATCTATCCCATCCTCACCTCCCCATCTCTTACAATTCTGAAACCTAAGACTAGCCTTAAGAGACTGGTATCAGTAAGGATCACAAATCAAGTGAATCCAAAGACGACCGTGTTGAAGGAGCAACTCTTAGGCCCACGTGTTGGAACAGCACGTTTTAACCCCATCCCCTGATGCCCTCCCCCTCCCCCACCTGCCCCCCCCTCTTCCGGTCGCTTACCTTCTTTGGGCGGTCGCTTGGCCTCTCTTGTAAGATTGCAGACCTGGGTGGTTTGCAGCTCTTGGGTCAGGCAGCCCTCGGTCTGCTCATTCAGGGGTAACACCACGTTATTTAATAAAACCAGCGACTGGTCGTCGATCCCCCACTCTCCCAGATGCTGAGGGCAGGTGCACTTTGTATACATGATCCCACATGCTTCTGTTCTCCCATTTTCTGATTTTAAGCAGCTCTCCAACCAAGTGCATAATACATGGCAACCAAACTGGCTTGGGCTCACCTTGTTCAATACCAAAAACTCAAAAAAAGATTTCTGGTCGTCTTCCCCTTTTTTCTGTAATCCTGGGAAGTCGGTGGGGAATACGCGACGGATCTGAATAAAATTTTTATCATACTGTAGAAAAACGAAAGCATTCCTGGAGTTGCAGAGTTGCATTATAGATTGATTCTTTCTTAAAAGATCCTTTATTTTTTCATGAGAAAAGTGATCAAACTGATAAGCCAGGAGGGAAAAGTTAGAGCAGCTAAGGTCCTTTTTGGAAAATTTCAGGTAAATGCTATATTTGGTTGGATCTGGATTTTCCAGTGTCCAAGTGCAGTTTGTGAAGTTTTTGGGAAACATTTCACTTACAGAATACGATCCATAAATGACTCCCTTCACCAAAGTTGAACACCAGAAGTCTTGGGCAGCATTAAATCCAAACATAACCAGGAGATAGGTGGAAAATATATAAATCAGCAGGTTACGAACAGCCTTCATCCTATGTCATTTGGCCTGTAAAAACGGCAATGAAAGTAAAATGCAAGTAGGAGTCTACATGCATTGAAAAAAGAAACTCCTCCAATATTACAGCCAGCTGTTTTCAAGACTTCAGTTAAAAAAAAAAAAAGAAAAGGAAGAAAAGAAAAACCCTTTTTAAAAGAAGGACAGGTAATTTTTATTTTATAAAGCCAGGAAATTATCTGTTGCTGTGTGAACAGCGCCCTCAAGTGGTCATTCACAATGGCCAAATTCTCTACATTCAATTTAAAAATACTTAATAGATCAATAGGAATGCCCTAATTTATCTACCAGGATTTACTCCACGTGCATTATCATTCTATTGGGAAAAAAAGAAAAAAACATGACTTTTTAAATAATTTATCCTAAATTTTAATTTTAAAAGATTTTTAAGCAACCTATACAATCTTTTCTCTCAGCCTTCTGCCTACAGTAAACATCATTATACAAAATCTAATTTGATAATCTGGAAACAGCTGTCATTACATGTCTTTTATTTTAAATGTTAAAGTAATTATGGTAAATGAGAGCCACAATTTTAAAAGCACACATGATAATTTGTTGCATATTCTCCTAAATGTCCCAACATGTCTTTCCCGGGGCCACGGTGGGAAACGATGAGAAATTCCTGGGCAAAAACATCGTCACTCATGTGCATTAACAGGACTTTAAAAAGATCATCTGAGAAAGGGCATAGGCACCTCCATACACTTGTTTGACATCACCGCTGAGAACCGGAATTTAAAGCAGTCATTTCAATGTGACATGCCCTCTTGGGGTACATAAAGTGGATCACTGTATTAGTATCTGTATCGAAAGGTGATGCCAGTGGGGAAAAAAAATCCCAGAAACACACTAATTGAGCTGGCTTCCGTCTTTTAAATTTTTTTTTTTAATTCAGGCTACTTTATCTATGGTTATCTACCATAATTTAAGATTTACACATGGTAGATAAGAGACAGAATTTCCTTTCTTACAGATTTCAATTACAGAATTGCTCCCTTTCCAGAAACAGCTCCAGAGCTCCTCTCCCTTAAAAACAAAATTGATCTTGCATAATACAGTAATCCTTGGTTATATTTACCTCTGTAAGTTGTTATCCAAAAATAACTTGGATTTTTTTTTCAGCTTTAACCTTTGAGAAGTTATTTCTTAGAGTAAATGACACTGCTTTTTTTTTTGTTTTGTTTAGCCTTTGAGCTAAGAAAAGTGATGCCAAGTTAATTTAAAAAGTCTTTAGGCTGCAGTCTCTTCCACTATTCTGTAAACAGAGACAGACATATAGAGATATAGTTAAAGAGTTTTCATGTCTTTGCCTGGGTCCTCTCTGAACCAAAGGATAGAACCCGATCCCTTCCCATTGCATAACACACACGAACACATGCACACAAAATCCAGTGACCGAAGTCCCTGAAGAAAGATCTGCATTGTCCAGATCATCACTCAAATTCTATGTCTTGATATGGGCATAAACAGCCCCAACTTTAAACCTCTATATAGCAGCAGTTTTAAAATAACGTCAGAACTGCTGGGACTATCAAAACAGTGTTCTCTGTTTCAAGCATACAGCTCAATGAATAATGCATTTTCTTCTTGAGAAAATAAAGCCAATGTGCATTTAAAGGTTTGAAAAAATAGGGAAAGTTGTAGGACATTCTGAAAATAATTTCCTCCTTTTTTGCTGTAGCACTTTGCAGGCAATGCAGGTCTGCGCAGTGTTCTTCAGGATAGAGTGTAGGCGTTGAGAGCCAATGTGACAATAAGTGTCTAAATTAGGAATTCCATCCATGAAAGGGGGCTTCATTTTATAATCGGTAACTCAAAAAGAGGTCGTATTTTTTGCCCCCCTAATGAAATCCAGCACTTTTGCTTCCATTTATCTGGCAATGCATGTCTGCAGTGCTGTGCTCATCGAGGATTAGAGTGAGGAAACAGCTCTGATTTCACTTTCGAGCCTGCTCAAGAGTCCCCTCATAAAGCTCCTTTTTAAAACCATTAAGCCTTGGTTGCAAAGTCTGGTTTGATCTAGATAATTAAAAAAAAAAATGAACAACTATATTCTGCTGCCCCTCCTTCCCCCCAAACCACCGGACTGCAGAGCCAGTTCAAACAACTGTATCTCCCTCTTCTCAAAATGAAAGACTGGGATGGAGGATGTCTAAGGGCTGGCCACCGAGGTCTCCAGGATGTTGCTTATTTATTTATTTCCTACTGAGAAGCAACCCGGCTTTTAGTTTAGCTATTCTCAAAACTGATTTTCTGGGTGACACTTTAGTTTAGTCGAACATAGACGGCGCCATCACTCCACTGAAATTTTCCCCAGTCGAAGACCCACTGCTTCCCCTGAACTTCCTTTTTGACCTAAAATCTCTCCTCGTAAAATTACCCCCATCGCACACAACTAACGGTCAGGTTGTTCTAGGTCTCCCTGCCTATCCCTTCCGACCCAGCTCATGGCTGGGAAACCTGACTTCCCCAACTTTTCAACTGCGGCGTTTAAGTAGATGCAGACAGTCGGGTTTGCTCCCAGCCCCTCCGTCTGCCAGCAACAGTCTCCCCTCTCCTTGCCCTCCCTCCGCAAACACCGCGCCGAAAGCTCCTCGGCGGCGCCCCCCGCCCGCGGGAAGGTGACCCCGGGACCCCCTTCCTTACCTTCCACTCCGAAAGCTCAGGGCGGCTCTGGCTCTAAGACACCAGCACGGGCACGCGTCCCAGCAACACGGACGGAGAGGCTCCCCTTCGGTCCCAATCCCCGTTGCCCATTTTCCCCGGCTCAGCTTCAAAAATCAGGATTTATAAATATATTTTTAAATGCACACATATGAGAAGCAAAGCATGGGGGGGGGGGGAGAAAAATCAATAAGGGGACGGGCGGGGGAGAAAAGCGCCTCCAGGACCCTGTAGCCCCGTCGCCGTTTCCAACCAAGGGCCGGGGGCGGAGGGTGGCCCCCCGAAGAGAGACTCTTAAGAAAAACAAACAGTTTGAAAAAATGCAAGTGGCTCAAGAACGAGGATTTGTTTTACCAAACCGGCACGCTCAACACATCGATAAGCCGGGAAGCAAAGAGAGCGCTGAGACGAGAAGCGGCCGGCGGCGGCGGCGGCGAAGGCAGGTTGGTCGGGGCGGTGGGTTTAAGACGGGAGTGTTCGTGGTCGGATCGGAAGGCTGAAGCTTTTGCTTTTTCCTCTTTCCGCTTCCCTCCCTCCTCCTCCTCCCCCCGCCCCGCAGGTACTGCTGGACCGACGGCGACTAAGGAGAGGGGGTGGAAAAAATCCTTGGCTGGTGATGTCGGAAAGCTGTTTGAATGCCCAGCGAGGACGGAGGCGCAATAGTAAAGCTCTGTCTCGCGTGTGCGCGCCGGCGCGCGGCGCTCGCTCTCCCCGGGGCGCGCGCTGGGGGAGGGGAGGGGGGAGCGCGTCCCCGGGGCGCGCGCGCGCCGGCCTCCCGCGTGCTCGTAGGCGCGCGCGTCCCCGAGCGCCCCGCGCCCGCCCCGAGCCCGACGCCCGGCGGCGGGCCAGAGGCTCCCAGCGCGCGGCGCCGCAGCTGCGCCTTCCGGAGTTGCGCCTCCCGAAGGCGCGGGCGGGGGTCCGAGTGAGAAAGCGAGCGCAGCGGCGGGGGAGGGAGAGGAGGAGGAGGGGGAGCGGCGGGAGGGGGGTCTCCGTGGAGCTTCAGCCGGGGCTGCGGTGCGCTTGCACGTCACCGCTACTCAAAACCAAGCACGTCCCGAAAGCGGTATTTTCTGCGTCTGGGAGGGTTTTGCAACCTCAGTTCCCACCGTTGGGGCTGGCGACGACCCACTGTCAGAGCAACTCAGTGGGAGGCCAGGCGAAGCGGGTGCTGAAGACGGGGAGGCGACTCTTGAGTGCTGGGAAGTCAATACTGGACTTGATCTTTCCGTTTCAGCGCGAGCCCGTCGCTGGCGAAGAGCTGTCATTTCAGCACCAGGGTTCCGAGGGGTGCAGCGGCCTGGGTCGTCCACAGCGGAGGGGGCACAGCTCAGCGCCGGACCTACTGTGTGTCCCCCGGGCAGAACAATACTAGTTTTTCTCGGCGGGGCTGCAGTTAACATCTTATTTGTTCTGGCTAGATACAGGCTTTGTCCGGACCGCGGTGCAGCGACTGAGGTTGGGCATCTTGCATTGCTTTCTGCATGGCAATGGGATCGTGGTGGTGGGGTTTAAACTTTTGTTTTCTTAACCTATCTAATTCTTTTTCAAGTTTCCCTAGGGACAGGTTTCGGGACAGGGGTGGGAAGAAACAAGGGAAGGGGTGGGGAAGAAGCTACCAGATTCTTGATTTAGCAGGAGGAAAGAGATGAATGTGCATCACTCCCCACCTTTATTAATTAATTAATTAGTTTATTTATTTATTTGGCCTTCTGGACAGTTAGTGGACTGACAAGTATTTGATGATGTAGCTTCAGATACATGCTGCCGAAGGTCACTCACCTACTGGTTATGTATGTCTCCACTCATAAACGCAGTTGGTGGCTTGCAAAACAAGTACTCAATGGCTCCCGTGATATGGTGGGTGGACCATAATGGGTAATTCACATAGTGAAGTGTTGGAGTCTTTCTAAGGGTGAGTGGCTTGAGCGGCAGGTGGAGTTGAATAAAACAATTTTCCATCTTTTCCTCTCCTTACTTCTTCTGCATTTTTCTTCCTCTTGTTGTTACTCTGCTGGCCAAGAACATCATTTTAAAATTGGATTATAGTGAAAACAGGAAAAGTGTCGATGATCTTTTATTCACACAAGTGGTCAGAAATATTAAAATTGGCCCTTTACTTTTTAATAAATATGAATAGGGTGACCCTCTTCAAGGCTTTCTTTTCTAGGGCAAGTGTTCAGAATAACACCCCTTAAAGGAAACAGTTAATCATTCCCCATCCAGCAGGCTTTATGTTCCAGGAAAATTCACTGCGGAGAGAGCAGCCTGGGTGGCGTTTAGGTTTTGTGTCATTTTTCGTTCATTACAATACTTTTTTATTCACTCAAGGGAGTGTGAAAGGAAAGTAAGATTTGTGTCCAGGCATAATTCAAAACATTGTGTCTTAAGCAAACATATTTTCTTTTTAAAACAAACATCGTTAAGCAACACAAAAGAGAAACATTTCATTTATTTTAATTCCCACAGAGATTGAAATTATGATATTTGCAAGACATTTTGGTCAGTTCTGTTATTTTGCCAAGAGCAAAAAATAAAGACATTTAATGACATATAAAAAATGGAGGAAAGGAGGATATTCTGCATGATTTGTACATAAAAAGGAGAGGAAACCATGTGAGGTTTAGATATACTTTTATTTCACATCCAGTGGCTTCTCACATTATCTTTGAACACTGTGATTTTGATGTTTCTTAGAAAAATCTTAAAGTCATGACATAGTGACATAAGAATTACAGCCGAAAGAGACAGTTTAAAACACCTTAATCCTAATTGGAAAGGCTTGCTCTCTCCCAGGGTCATTTATATTCATGTAGAATACAGGGCTGGGTCGGAAAGAAAGCCACCCTTAATAAAGCGCTTCACCCTTCACACTGCTTCCCATAACCTTCATAAATTGCAGGCTACTGAGCCCGCCTGATGATGATCCTGCTGAGGTATATTTATAGCAGCTGATTTGTGGATGATAAATATGCCAAGCAGAACATGGTCTCCAGGAACCCCGGCCTGGTCTGACTTCCTTAGGGGCTCATAATCAAGAATCACAAGAAGAACCATATATGGAGAATCTGGTCTCTGGACCCTGACCACAGCACAATCCAAAGGCAAAACAAGGAAGAACCACCCTGACTCACGTCTGCACTAGGTTCCACCTGAAAGCAGCTGATGACAGTATTGACCCAACAGCAAAAAAGAGCAACAATGTACACACTGTAGGCTTTCCACTTATCCAGCTTGGTTTGGTTTTCATACTTTAATACATTTTAAAATTACCATTTCAAGTTAAAATCATCAACCTTCCTTGGCCTCTTTGCAAGTCCATGTGTGTGTGTGTGTGTGTATGTTGTGTTTATATGTCTATACATAAATACACGCACACATATTTTACATATGTACAAAATGTATAGCCTATATAATAAAAGGCTAATATGCAGATTGTCCCCTTGACTGGAAGTTCCACCAGGAGTTTGACCAGGGGGCAGGGCCTACTGGCAAACTACCAACCGCCCCTCCACCAGCCAGCTCCAGCCCCGATCAGTCCCCTCACCCCAATAGGGGGCAGGGCCAGCTAGACCCCACCTGTGCGTGAATTTGTGCACCAGGCCTCTCTACTGTGTGTGCATAGACACTCTGAGTGACCAGATTATTATGACCACCCCATCAGTACTTCGTTGGGCCACCTTTTGCCTTCAATACTGCAGTAATTCTTCTTGGCATTGACTCTACAAGATGTTGAAAGGTGATGCAAGGAGTCTGACACCATTCCTGATGAATAGCACTGTCCAGTTGTGTGAGATTTGATGGTTGTGGAACCAGCTGCCTGATGGCTCTTTTAACTTTGTCCCACAAATTCTCAATTAGATTGAGATCTGGTGACTGTGGGGGCCACCTAAGCAAGGCAAGATCTCCCTCATGTTCTTGCAACCACTCCTGCACAATACGAGCACGTGGCATGGCACATTGTCTTATTGGAAGCAGCCATCTCCATTAGGATACACCATCAACATGATAGGATGAACTTGATCAGCAACGATACTTAGGTATGTTGTGCTATTCAGATGGTTATAATGGTCTGGGCCTCTAGCAATTTCATCGGGAAATTATAGCTAATTTGCCTACAAACGTCAGGTGGTGGTCATAATAACCTGGCCACTCAGTGTGTGTGTGTATAGATAGCTATCTATCTACAGATAGGTAGATAGATAGATAGGTAGATAGACAGATATCTATTCACACACACACATTTGATACATGCTCATGTATTTCAGTTGTTATACAACATATAATTATTTGGGGGAATGGTTTCAGTGCATTGTTTTATATCTTCAATAAAGTATTCTCACTCCAAAATTGCCAGATTAATTGTATAAACTAATTTTCATTTACATTTCCTGGCCACCTTTCAAAAGGACTACTGAGAAACCAGTATTCTTGTCTCTTTGATTGGTGGTCCCTCCATGCGTATGTACCCCTGATGTCTTTCTATATGTCCCAATATTTCTTATAAAGACATCAGTCAGATTGGATTGGTGACCTCATTTTCACTTACATACCTCTTTAAAGAGCCTCATCTGCAAAGACAGTCACATTTTGAAGTACTGGCAGTTAGAGATTTGACATCTGAATTTAGGAGTGGGGGCAGAATTCAACCTATAACACACCTCAAACACATATATTTCAAATCTAAACAATTATTTCCCTTTTCACTGCCATCTTTGTTTTCCAAAGTTCCAAAGCTTGTAGTTTTGGTGTCAAATATTTTTGTTAATTATCCCCTATCAATTATGCTCAAGGCAAAAAAAAAAGAAAAAGAAAAAGAAAATGTGTTCTTTAAAAGAAAACTTCTTAAAACCCTAGTTACTTCTCATGGTATATCCAATAAATCCAAACCCTTAATCATTGCCCATGGTGCTCTACATCACTGGACTCTTATTTCTCTTCCAGCCTGAGCCACACTTCTGCTTACTTATGATGCCTAAACTACATTAATCTTCCCTCCGTGTCACAAAGAAATGTCTCCCCTTCCAGCCTTTCTGTGTAAGAAGTGAACTTTCCTTCTCTTGCTGTTGGGATAACTTATTGACCTGTCCTGCTTGCATCCCTCAGGCTTCATCTTCAAAATCCTTTCTTCAGGGAAGCGTTTTGATTTCTTAACCACCCCAATATATGGTGTCTCTCCTTATATTTTCTCTCAAGGAACTCATTTACGTATTTTTTAGTACTTGGTCATTTTTATTTACTTAATGTTCTTTATCTATTTTCCTCCTTACCTTATAAGCTCCATCATTATACAGGGTGGGGCAAAAGTAGGTTTACAGTTATGCATATGTGAAACACAGAATCTATTCTTGCATTATTATCTATTAATTATTATATTTTTCCATAGGACCAATTGTAAACCTATGTTTGCTCCACTCTGTATACTCTTGTCTAACATAGCAAATGGCACATGGTAAGTGCTTAATAGATATTGAGTGAATCCATTACAATTGGCAACATATTAAATTCCACAGGTTGTAATTGGTTACGCCCATTGAAATAATATCTATTTTAAATATATATATATATTTATATATGTCATATTATTTGTATCACAATTCCACTAGACTTCTCTTTTCCCTGGACCAAGCACTTTGTTTTCCTCATTTGTTTCTCATTTGACATGGCCTCCAGATTCTCCATCTTTAGGGCTCCTTTCCATTGAAATTATCTTAGCTTTTCACAGTTCAATGATGTTATAATTTAAAAAATACTTTAGATTTAAATTTTTCAGTGTAGATTCAATAAATCTATTTGTCTGGTTCAAGTTAATAAATGTTTACTGGGCATCTTCTTAGTCAAACTCTGTAGTTACAAGGATGAATATCTCAGAATCTTCCATATGAGAAGAAAAAGGCTTTCAACTCTCTGAAATGAACCTAGAATTGATGTGTTTAACATATCATTTAAAGCACATACTCCATAAAAGACATGCTGTAAGATGTTTGGGAAACTGAAGTGGAAAGTATAATCCCTTCACTTGTGATGATTGTGTCTATTGGTAGAGAACGTCAATACAGCCAGCCACAGCTTAATTATAAATTGTAAACATGTAAATTCTCAGAGGCAAAAGCTAGGATATTATGAGAAGTGTGGATTGTTGGTGGTGGGTGAGGGGCATATGATTGGTGTGAGAGATCAGAGAACATTCACCATTTGATCAGAGATCTAAAGGACATTAAGAGATGACTAATCATTCCAGGCAAAGGGAACAGAGTGTGCAAGTACTGAGGCAGGAGGGAAGGAAAGCACTTTAGAGAAGCAAAGGAAAGGTGAGGGGAAAGAACAAAGGTAGTCAATGGCAATTGGTGAAAATTAGGTACAAATCTGTGTGTCTTCATCCTGATGGCAATATTAACTGAGAGATTGTAAATAGGGAAGTAACTAACTCAGATTAACATCTTTAACAGTTCAATCTCACTTAAGTGTAAAGAGCAATTTCAGAAAGATAAGAATCGATGTGAGAAAACAAGTTAGGAGGCTATTACAAAAGTGACAATGGTGGCACTAGTGGAGATGGAGAGAAGAAGTATCAAAAAGATTTTTGGGGGTATAATCAATAGAATTTGTCAATGGTTACATATAGCAAGAATGAGTAAATTTGAATAATGGTATCTATTAGTGAATCTGCATACTGCTGGTTCATATTAAAATGATAGTTACAATATTTTGATTGATTCACTTGAATTTTTCATCTTAAGTGTGTGAGGGGAGATGAATACAATAACTTAAAATAATAAATAACATTGGTTTTCTCATGAATAAGCAGTCTGAGAAGTGACTGCTGATTGGAAGGCTATCTCTGAGTCTCAGAATGCCAGCTGGTATCTATAGTTCAACTGCAACTAGAGAATTCACTTCCAAGATGGTTTACTCATATGACTGGCATTTGGTGCTTGCTGTTGGCTGGGGAGGCTGGGCAGAAGTTGCTGGCAGAAGGTCTAAGTACCTCTTCACATGGGCCTCTCCATAAGGCAGCTTGGTCTTCTACACAACACTGCAGCTGTCTTCCATGAGTCAGAATTCCAATGTACAGGAAAAGAAATCTGTCAGTTCTTAAGGCCACTGTCTGGAAATGGGACAGCATTACATATAACATTATTCTGTTTGTCAAACAGTCCCTAAGCTTGTCCAGATTCAAGATGTCTGTGGAAGAGGAGGAGGTGATCAGGAAGAATGTTTCTAGTTCTTTAAGGTGATTCTGTCTGTCAATGGAAGGCATCTAACCTAATAAAAGAGTAATATTGAAATTGGCCATTTCGCCAGAACGCCTAAGCCATGCCCACCAGCCAATCAGAGTGGCTGTATGCAAATTAACCCAGCCAAAATGGAGTTTGGCAGTCATGGAGCTAGAGTAAACAGGAGGCTTCTGTTGCACCAGGAGTAAATTGTCTGCCTAGGCAGGTTGGGCCTCTACTAAGGCAACATAGTTGCAATTATAGAAGCCACGAAGCTGAAGCCAACAGGAGGCTTCGTTACCTGCCTACATCTTGGCTTAAAGCAACAGTTTCAATAAACCCCAGAAACCTGCTTCCAGCCAGCCTTGCTGGGACATTGGGTCAGTGGGAGCTGTGGGCAGCCTGAAAGCCTGAAAACGGCCCTCAGCCCCGCACTCAGGCTTCCCAGGACCCCAGTAGGGACCCAAAACCTGAAGGGACTATGGGAAGCCTGAAAACAGCCCTCAGACCCACACCAAGGCTGGCCACACCCCAATGGGGTGAAGGTCCACACTGGGGGGCTTGGCCAGCCTGTAAACAGCCATTGGCCCCTCAGCCAGGCCATGCCAGCAGGTGGACATCCCCTGAGGGGTCCCAGACTGCAAGAGGGCACAGGCTGGGCTGAGGGACACCCCAAGTGCACAAATTTTTGTGCACTGGACCCCTAGTCTACTCTAATAAAAGAGAAAGATGCAAATTGACTGTACCTTCACAATGCTCACCAGCCAATCAGGATTTTGCAAATTAACCCAACAAAGATGACAGGTGCCAAGTGGCCAGGGTGGGGCGGGATGCTTGCGTAGTCACCATGGCAATGATGCTGGTATTCTGGACTGCCCCAGGCACTATGGGCCTGTAGGCAGCGTGGAAAGGCAGGAAGGCAGCTCTGGGCTAGAGCAAAGGTGGGAAGAAGGCTCCAGCCTGAGCGAAGGCGGTGCCGGCAGCCAGGGGAAGGAAGGCCCATTCTTGCATGAATCTTTGTGCATCGGGCCTCTAGTTTTAAATAAGGTGTGATAAGTGGTTCACACTTTATTTATATCTCCTTGGTGAATTATATCATTTAAAACATTATTTCCCAAAATCAATGGTATCTAGATATCTAATGTACTTATCCAAGCCAGTGGACACTGTTAAATAGGTCAGATTAAAAAATGTTCAGTAACATACCAATAGAACCTTTTCTCCATTGGAATGTAAAATTGCAGAGGGCGGGATAGTGTCTTATACCATGATATTAGCCTTTGGGACAGCACCTGATAAATATTCACTGGCTGGCCCAATAATTTGATACTATTTTAGTTGTCACAGAAGGCTTTTTAGACAAACAATCCATGCTTATCTTTCCTCTCTCAAAATGCCAGATTATGCCAAGTGTCTTAAAATAAGAAGCATTTGCATTATGCCTACAGAATTCTTCTCTTGTAACATCCATATCAGTAGCCATTAGGTTAAAAATGTTAATTCTTAGTATATCCAAGCTAGTCTCTATTTATTACCATTTTGGTTTCTATACATTAACAAACCACCTAGCTATTCAATGATTTATTCCATAATTTCCAAGGATCAATATTGAATTCATTTAATTATGATTTCAAGAAATTAGTTATCCATTTTACACTTGAGTCAATATGTACCATTTAATGCTGTTTTTTCCTGTGCCTACTTCCTTTCTAGATTTTTTTTCAGAAATCATTGAAAATGGTTTCATGAGAACATTTATACTTTCTTCACCTATACTGTAATGCAATTTTTCTAGAAGAGGACAGCTTAATAAAGTACCTAAGAGGCCTTTTAATATTTTCTTAATTTCTTGGGTATCATTTTACTCCAACATTTTTGGACTTGCAAGGTGAAAGATCATTCTCTTTTTGGTAAAAGCTAAAATCAAAATAGGAATCAAATAATGCTGCTTTCTCTCTGTCTCCTATTATCATTAACATTCTGTGCCATGAATGCAGCAATATCTTCTTCAGACTTCCTGTTACTATTACACATTTGAACTTTTTTGTTGTTTTATCTTTCTGTATGTGGTCATCTCTCTCTTTTTAATATCTTACAACACATCAAAGTTTGAGGCTAAATTTATTTTCTTCAAGAAAATAACTTATAAACTGGAGAAACACACCTATTTTAAGCATAAATATTGGCAAAGATAAATCATTTGGTTTATCCACTCAGCATTTTTCTGCATAAAACTTGATCATTGAGTTATAAAATAAAATTGTAATTTCATAACTATAAGCAACACAGACACATTTTATGGCTTTTAAAAAATTTACCTTTGTTGTTGAAAGTATTAGATATGTCCCCCTTTTTTCCCTCCATTGACCCCCTTCTCTCCATCCTGCCCCCTTCCCAGGCCTTCACTGCACTATTGTCCATGACCAAGGGTTATGCATATATGCATACAAGTCCTTTGGTTAATCTCTTCCCACCACCCCTCCCTACTCCTTCCCTCTGAGATTGATCAGTCTGTTGCATGCTTCCAAGTATGGTTGTGTTTTGAAACTTGCCCCATCATCAATGTCAACAGGAGTGTTCATTAAAATACAAACTTCTAAAAACCATCCTCAAACATTCAGATTCTCTAGGCTTTCCAGACTGATATTTTTACTATGACCCCTAGTGACTCTTATGATTGGGCAAGTTTGGGACATAATGGTATATATAGTTAAAAGTGGTTCAAGCTCTCTTTACAGATAGGGACACTGAGACACAGACATCAGCGGTAACCAGTCCAATGTTATCCAGCCAAGTGAGGGCAGAGCTGAGTTGAGATGCTAGATTTTTATGGTCTGTTACTCTTTCCTGTTTATACAATTATTTCTAGTTTGATTTTTAAAAAGTCTTGATTCCTGAAAGAGATAAGTATTTATCCAATTCTCCAGAGTATATGCTTTTATAATTACATTAGATTATTTAAACAAAAGTATATACTATACTGCATACCTCCTCTTATTTGGTATGATAGAGGTATTGTTTACCTCTCTGCACTGTGACCAGCACCATACCTGCCGAGAGTAGGTAATCTATCCATGACATGAAGCCCTAGTGACCTGGATGGAGAGCTGATTAAACACCTTATAAACTCTGAGCACTTTAATGGGTACACATTGTAATTAAATAGTGAAAATTGTAGATGAAATTCATAGAAGTAAAAGAGGGACATTCACAGAACGAATACAATTTTATTAATGCATCCATTTAAGAAGAATGTTTATTGTGCTATTGTTCCAGCAACACATAACCTATATTTGAAAAAAATCCAAAGGGGATCATTGTGGCCCACAGTATAAATATAACCAAAATATGTTAGTGCTGTTGTTTAGACTTAAAGGCAAATGAAAGTTTGGATTTTGATATGTCCTCCTAGTGACTGTGTAGATAGACATGGGCAAGTCACTTCATATCTGAGTCTCAATATTTTTAAAAAATCAATTATTCAGATAATATTATGTCACATGATTGCCATAAACATTAGTGATAACATAGGTGAAGGAAATGAGAAAGTCCCTGTTTACAAGCATAGCATATGGCTCTGAGTCAAGCACTGGGAATATATGGATGGAGACAAAAGTTTTTTATCTCAAGGTAAAGAAACTGGAGATAAGCTATGAGCACAGAGAAGTGAAGGGGGCTGCATATCTAATATTGCAACGATCACTCATCCACTTACACTTTCTTTAAACTGGAGACTACTTGCTATATCAAATATTCCAAGCACTCAGGAAAGAAAAGTTAAAAAGAGGTAATATACATACCCATTCTGTGTTATGATTTAGCTAATAAGGTAAAATTATTAAAGCTTATTTGGCAATATGTATTTTTCTACTATGAAAAGCAAAATACAATTCAAAAAGCAAAAAACTTGAATTAAACTCTTTTCTAGAATTCAATAAACTTTGTAATCTGATTGGTTATCATTGAATTCTGAACACATTTAAATTCTTAGAAAAATTAAAAAAGACCAGACATGACTTGTGCCTGGTATGGCTGAGTTGGTTGGAGCATTTCCATACACAAAAAGCCTGCTGGTAAGATCCCCAGTTGGAGTATGTATGGGAGGCAACTGATTTATGTTTCTCTCTCTTAAATGTATCTTTCTCTCTCCTGCTCCAACCCCATTTCTTTTTCTCCTAAATCTCTTATATCCTCAGGTGAGGATTTAAAAAAATGCATTACTTGTATGATATGATACGAATTATGTTTTATTTAGGCAGTAAACATCTAAATATAAATCTGTCTTCATTTGTGAATATAGCATTAAGTTATTAATGAAATATAAAGCCAGCATTCAGAAATATTTTTGATTATTTTGAATAATTTTATATAACCAGACTTGAGTAATGAATAGTAGGTCCATGGTTTAGGAACAATATTGCCATTTTAAATATAAGTTTAGTTTTATTTCTGTGCAAATTGAAATAAACTATCAAACCACCTATTAAAGTTATCCTACATATAAGAAAAAGGTACTGGAATCTTTAACCTACTTTTAATTTTTCATTGTTTAATAGTGATCATCTTAATTTTCAAGGATTGCATAAGAATAGAATCAAGACGTATTAACCCTTAAGCTTTCATATTTTTTCAACACGTGATTAAAAAGTTTTCTGGAAGAGGCTAAATGTAAAGTATTATTATGAGATGAACATTTTTAGTTAATATCAAACTACTTGTAATCTTCTGAAAAACACTCAGAGAATATGACTTTGTTAGTATAATTGAGTGCTTCCATAATAAAACCCAAGTAATTGGAAAATTAAATTTCTGTTGTGTGCTTACCGTAAAAAGATTATAATAATCATTGAAAACTTAGCTTATATGAATTAATGTTTAAGATTAAAATCTAGCCCAGCTGGTGTGGCTCAGTGGTTGAGCATCAACCCATGAACCAGGAGGTAAGAGGTTCCATTCCCAGTCAGGGCACTTTCCTGGTGTTGCAGGCTGATCCCCAGTAGGGGGCATGCAGGAGGCAGCTGATCATTGATTCCCTTTCATCATTGATGTTTCCATCCCTCCCTCCATCTCCCTTCTTTTCTCTTAAGTCAATAAAAACATGCTTAAAAAAAACAACCAGAAAAAAAAAGATTAAAAGATTAAACTCTAGCTGTTATTAGCTATTGTAGTTTCTAAAAGGTGTTAAATGGTGCTTTTGGTCATTATTACATGTTACTAAACATATTACTAAAACACTTTTCCATGCAATTACTAGGTGTAAGAATTAATTTGATACATCAACAAATATTTTCATTTTTAAAAATTTTTTAAATGTTATAAATTACTTTAATGCAAAAAGAGAAAAATACTCATAGAAACTTTTGAAGAGAACATTATGCAAATTGTGAGACAAATTATTCTTACTCTTCTAAGTCTCCATAAATAATCACTATGTAACCAAGACATCAAATTTTCATATCAATGCCTATGGGGTTGACAGAAATTTGGATCTACATTTAAATTCAATAGGAGTTTTAGAATCAGTTAATCTTCCCCTTGAGGTAAGAAAGTTGATATTGAGACCTGAATAGCATATCAGATTTAGTATAATGTATCAAAATAAATTTCATTCCTCTTTATATATTCTCCTCATGTCTGCTAGAATATGGACTCAATCCAGATTTGAGGTTCAATAACCCTAAAATTTGATCAAAATCATCTTTTTGACATTTTGATATTTTAATGTACTCCTTTTAAAACATAGGTATTTCATTTTCAGCTTTTATCAGTTATACATTTATATGAAAGATGTAGCTAACAGATAAGATTAAAAGAACATTTGAAACCTATGCATAAAGAGGAAATACTTGAATGAATCACTTAGTAATGAGAAAGAGCCAGCTGTTTAGGTCACCAGCTGGCTAGTAAATTAGCTAGAGTTTTGTTATATCTTCTATCAGATAGGTGGATAACTACCCAGATATATAGAGCTCATGTCATTAAAAGATTTCTATGTATGTCTTCTGAAATCTTAATTATAATGTTTTAAAAATTCAATTTCACATCTGTTATATCACAAATTACCCAACACATAATTGACAATACACATTAGACAGTCATATTCCTAAAATTCCATTTATTTTAATTGCATAAACATTCTTTCTTTCCATATTTCTTCTCTTTCTCTCTAAAAACAATGACCAAAAGTATATCTTATATGTTCCTATACCCTTGTATTCAAGTCTAATCTCCAAACAACTCACCAATGCATTTTTCCAAACAAAGCTATTTCCTCCCTGAGCAATGGTCTGGTACAAGCTATAAAGATAATTAGTTTTAATCTTTTATTCTATAGCTAAAGTAATATCAACATTGATGTCAATATTGATGATTTTATTTTAAATATTGTATTTGCAAGAGAGTGAATTTTAAAACCAGAGTATTGGGTTTAATGTGTAGTATTACCACTTAACTTCTCCTGAGCCTGTGTTTCTTTATCAGTAAAATGGGGAGAATAATTTTCACCTGATAGAGTTATTGTAGGATTAATAATAAGGACTGCTCTGTACTGATTACTATTCTCAGATTATCAAAGGTACTCAACTTCCTCAAATAAAAAGAAAATGGAGATAGTGCCTGGATGGTGTTGCTCAGTGGTTAAGCACCAACCTATGCCTCAAGAGGTCACAGTTTTGATTCCTGGTCAGGGCACATGCCCAAGTTACAGGCTCAGTCCCAGGCAGGGAGCTTGCAGGAGGCAGCCAATTGATCAACATGGATGTTTCTGTCTCTCCCTCTCTCTTCCTCTCTCTCTAAAATAAATAAAAACATATTTTTTAAAAAAACATAATAATAGTACTTCCTTAGTAAAGGTACTATGAAGTATAAATGAAAAAAGTGCAAAAATTGCTTAGCACAGAAAGTAGTACATGCCACACAGTATTGAGCAATATACAATTAGTAGTAACTCAACATCATTTTTCAATATACACTATCAATGTAACATATCCAGCAATTAATTATAATTTATACTTTAATATTTTCTATATATTATTAAATTAGATAGTTTATTATTGTCTACCCTATAATCAGACCTTTATACTGGGTCCACAAATTCAAACTCAATCATCAGCGTATGTTTCATAGATAAATATAAAGATGCCTACATGGTCCTAAATGTATAAACCATTACATAGTAGTAAGTTTCACATTAAGAAAAAACAGATAATCTGTGATCCTTGTTATCTACTCATCTAAATGTTAATAACAGAATGACAATCTTCTTAGGATAGTCTCTATAGGTTACTATTATGTATATGTACACATATATATATCTCACATTCAAAGGCTGTTAAATAACCTTGTTTACCCATATCTTCAGAAAAAAATCACTTCTACTGTCATGGTAAACAACCTGCTTCCCTATTTATAATGGTCTGGCTCTCTAGAAACTTCAGCGCGAAATTATAGCTAAATTGCCTAGAAACGTCAGGAGGTCATATTAATCTGACCACTCAGTGTGTGTGTGTATGTGTGTGTGTATATATATACATATATATACATATATGTGTGTGTGTGCATGTCTGTTTTTCTATTTAGAAGATACAATACATAAATCATGATATTAAATTAAATCAAAAGGTTAACTTTAAAAAGTATAGGAGTTTTTCAATGAATTACATAGGAAGAGTAAGGCATATATAGCATCTGTCAAACAAATTATAATCAGAAACCAGAGAACAATTTAGTGTTGTAAAAGAGATTTCTAACTAAATACTATGGTTAGGTTCATACTAAGTTCCTTAATTCAGCTTTTGTAGTAGTGACCTGAAAATAACTCCTGAAGGTCCTTGCTTATTAAAATGATTTGCTATTATAGTAATAACATAATCTCATTCTAGATAGCATCTGAAAGAATCAGTTCAATGCTCTACCCCCTGCCTCCAAGTCTAGAGTTTCAAAAATTTTTTAATACATAGCTTTATTCTCCTGGCTAAGTTCATATCCTCTTGATTTGAAGCCAACTTTTAATTGAATTCAGTTACTTTAATTGCTCCTCAGAGATGTCTGTAGAATGTGTTCTCCCAGATTTCCTAGCAGAAGTGCCATTGTCTCTGCTCAGCATTCCCAAGCAGATAGCAAACTGCCATCAAGCTCCATCTTGCTCAACGATGACTCTTTAATGTGGTCATCTCATGTGCTTTGTATTTCAATTATAATTTAGAATGAATTAAAATCTATTTAAATGGATAGCATCATCTCTTAGTACTCTTGATGGAAATCCATTTCAGAACATTCTCTTTAAAGCAGAACAGAAAAAAAAAGTGTGTCATATTACATATCCTTACTTTTATTTTGCTTATAATTTAATCTTATATTTTTGTTGATGTTCATTAACCAAATAAAATACAGCAATGTATGCCATATACTCTTCATAGATGGAGCATCAAAATTTATACTTAAGAATAGATTTAAGCATCCAGGATTTTGTACTTCAGTACTACTAAACAGAATTTAAAATCAGGCTGTTTATGGAAGTGAATAAAGTTATTTGCTGTGGAATTGAAGAATCAGATTATAATGTTTCAACATAAAAGTATCTCATGGAATATATATTTTAAGGTTATAAAAGCATTAATAATAATCAACATCACGCAAGAGTATAGCAACGTATAGTGCATGAAGTAGTCATTCCATGTATTTGATCACTTACATTAACCTTGTGCATCATTCCCATTTTATAGATCAGGATTTGATAAACAATGGCCTGTGGGCTAAATCTGACCAGCCACTTGTTTGTGTAAATAAAATGTTATTGGATTACAGCCATGCCCATTCATTTACATATTGTGTATGGCTGCTTTGCAGCTTTAAGGATAGAGTTAAGTAGTCATGACAGAGAAGTATAGCCACAAAATCTACTCTATAAAAGCGAAATATTAAAATTAACTGTTTCTCTGAGACGGGTAAGCCACGCCCACCAGCCAATCAGAGTGGCTGTATGCAAATTAGCCCAGCCAAGATGGCGGAGGCCGCAGCCCTGGTGTGCGGCTTCTCCAGGGCTGCGGCCTCCACCATCTTGAGAGCCTCCCGCATGAGAAGGCATCCGGTGCCTTGGGCCTGCGGATGTCTTTCCAGGCGGGAGCCGGGGTGGGGGGAAGGCGGGCACCAGGCAGCTGCCCGCGCCCCGGAAGGCTCCTTCCGGGACACGGGGGCGGGGCGGCCGGACCCCGCAGCCCGACCGCCTCGGAGCGTTCTGGGGCAGGGGAGCGGGGCGGCCAGACCTCTGCAGCCCGGCCTCGGAGCGTTCCGAGACGGGGGGGCGGGGCAGCCGGATCTCCGCGGCCCCGCCACCTGCCACCTCGGGAGCGTTCCAGGGCGCGGGGGCGAGGCGGTCGGATCCCTGCAGCCCGGCCGCTGCAGCCTCGACTTCCTGGGCTGGAGCCTTCTGGGGCGCGCGGGGAACAAGCGGCTGGACCCCCACGGCCGCGCCCGGGAGGCCATGGGGCGGCCAGCGCCACCCCACCCGGGGACCAGGCAGCTGGACCCCTGCGGCCCCCACCCGGAAGGCCATGGGGCGACCAGCGCCTCCCCACCCGCGGCTTCCCAGGCGGGAGCCTTCCAGGTCGCGGGGAACAGGTGACCGGACCCTGTGGCCCCCACCCGGGAGGCCATGGGGTGGACAGTGCCACCCAACCATCAGCTTCCCAGGCAGGTGGCCTGAAAACTGCCCTCAGCCCCTCACCCAGGCTTGCTACACCCCCTCGGGTGAGGGTCTCCACTGGGGAGCTTGGCCAGCTTGCAAACAAACATTGGCCCCTCACCCAGGCTGGCCAGGCACACCAACAGGTGGACATCCCCAGAAGGATCCCAGACTGGGAGAGGGCACAGGCCAGGCTGAGGGACACCCCCCCCCCCAGTGCACAAATTTTTGTGCACCGGGCCCTTAGTCTAAAATACTTATTATCCTATCCTTTATAGAAAAGTCTGTCAAACCCTGTTTATAAATTTCTAAACTAATATGGGGAAAGTTTGACTAATGTTTCCTATTTATGAATCTAATCCAATGCACATGTGATTTGCTCAAGTAAAAATCCAATTCTTTTGAATCCAAGTCTGGGGTTATTTTCTTTTTTACTTCATGTGAATATTATCAAGAAACACCTGTCTCAACAGTGGAAAGTCTTTAGAACCTATTTTTATTATATACTAGGGGCCCGGTGCACAAAAATGGGTGCACTTGGGGTGTCCCTCAGCCTAACTTGTGCCCTCTCGCAGTCTGGGACCCCTCAGGGGATGTCCACCTGCTGGCATACCTGGCCAGCCTGGGTGAGGGGCTGATGGCTATTTTCAGGCTGCCTAAGCCCCCCAGTGTGTACCCTTACCCCATTGGGGTGTGGCCAGCCTGGATGAGGGGTTGAGGGCCATTTTCAGGCTGCCCACAGTCCCTTCATGGTTCGGTCTCTACTGGGGTACCTGGGCAGCTGGGGTGAGGAGCTGAGGGGTGTTTTCAGGCTGCCCACAGTCCCTTCAGGGTTCATGTCCTTACTGGGGTCCTGGGAAACCTGGGTGCAGGGCTGAGGGCCGTTTTCAGGCTTTCAGGCTGCCCACAGCTCCCATTGATCCAATGTCCCAGCAAGGCTGGCTGGAATCAGATTTCTGGGGTTTATTTATCTTCTATAATTGTAACTGTTGCTTTAAGCTGAGGCCTAGGCAGGTAACGAAGCCTCCTGTTGGCTTCAGCTCCTTGGCTTCTATAATTGAAAGAATGTTGCCGTGAGCAGAGAGAGGCCCAGCCAGCCTACGCAGACAGTTTACTCCTGGTGCAATGGAAGCCTCCTGTTTACTCCAGCTCCGTGCCTGCCAGCCTCCATCTTGTCTGGGTTAATTTGCATACAGCCACTCTGATTGGCTGATGGGCATGGCTTAGGCATCCCATAGAAATGGTCAATTTCAATATTACTCTTTTATTAAATAAGATGATTGAGTAGATGCTACCTGAGTGTACAGCTACTTAATAACCTGAAATCTATAAGGAATAGAAAGGATGTGAGAGGGAAAAACCAAGGCTTCAGGTATCATGTTCCATAAACAGTTTACTGGTCCTGTGGTGCAGGCAGTACCAAGTTAAGAAACATTTGCCACAGTGGTATGCAAGTATTTGGAAGCCATAATTAAAACAACGAGGTACTCAAAGATAAGGAAGCACAGATTAGAATGGAAGTAAAACAACCTGGGAACCAGTGCCCTGAATCCAACACTGTTGGGAACCCATAGTGCCCTTTCATCAGCCAGCAAGGGTGCCACACATGCCTTGGTTGCAATGATTTTAGGCAAGTAGCTGACATGCATAGTACTGGCGGTATGTCGGGGATTTGGGATTTTCTTTTCCTTCTTTGCTATAAATTTATCTTTACTCAACCCCTCAAATAATAAGTTTGTTAGATATACTTTCACAATACTAGTAATTTGAGGAAAACTCATTATCGCTGTGCTGGCCAAACAAGTTCTTTTACCTGATTTCATATTTTCCAAAATACACAGGATAATGATGTCTTCATTTACATTTATTTTTTATTGTTGACAGTATTACGGATGTCCCCTATTTTCCCCTGCTTTTCCCCCCTCCACCCAGCCCCCACCCCAACCTAGGCCTTCACCACACTATTGTCTGTGTCCATGGGCTATGCATATAAGTTGTCACTTAATCTCTTCCTGTTCCCCCCTCCTCCTCCCTCTGAGATCTATCAGTCTGCTCCATGCCTTCATGTCTCTGGAGCTATTTTGCTTGTTAATTTTTTTTGTTCATTAGTTCCCACATATAAGTGAGATCAAAATAAGCTTATTTTGCTTAGCATAAGGGTAAGAGATCCTATATAATAAAGAGGTAATATGCAAATTGACCATCACACCCTTGCACAAGATGGCCACTCAAATATGGTCACAAGATGGCCACCACAAGATGGCTGGCAGGGGAGGGCAGCTGTAGGCAATCAGGTCAGCAGAGGAGGGTAGTTAGGGGTGACCAGGTCTGCAGGGGAACAGTTAGGTGTCAATCAGGCTGGCAGGGGAGTGATTAGGAGCAATCAGGCAGGCAGGCAGGCAAGCTGTTGGGAGCCCCCTGAGGGTGCAGGTTGGGCTGAGGGACACCCCCACCTCCAGTGCACAAATTTCATGCACTGGGCCTCTAGTTTTTAATATTTACAAATCCTCTTGAAAATATAAAATGCAATTTTTATAGTTTTACAGTAGCTGGAAAGTAGACACAAAATTAAGGAAACATTTTAAATAGTTTTACTACACTGTAAATTATATTATATAATTAGAAATGCCAAAGAAGATGCATTAATAGGAAAGTATAAGTATTTTTGTAAAACAGCCATTTTAGTGTGGGATCTAAGGATAGGATCCAAATAGGCTTGAAATCTAATTTAGGATTCCATGTTCCTTTCATATGCTTTATTCATTACCTCATTGAAAAACATTTATTGAGCAACCAGTATTATTCTAGGTCCTGGAGATGCATCAGTGAACAGAATAGAAAAGTTCCCTGCTTTCTAGGTGTTTCAGTCATGGGGTGATAAGTGCTATGATTAGCAACAAACTCCCATAGAGGTGTAAAGAGTGAAGAAGCAGTGGGGTGGGGTCAGCCATTTTTACAGGTGGTTGGGTAAGACCTCTCTACTCTCTGAGAAGAGACCAAAAATTAGTGAGGAAGTGGGCCAATCATATATCGGCAGCCAGAGGTGTTCCAAATGGTGGGAATACCAAATGCAAAGGCATGAGCTAGGCATGTGCTTACTGTTTATGTGGAGCTGCAAGGAGGATGGATGGGACGGGATGTTGATGGAAGATAAAGTCAGAAAGAACCACGTGGACCAACCTTGAAGTTCCTAACAAATAAAATGCCCTGGACTTCCAGGGGACTGCTGTGCTCTCTGCCCTAACAGCTGCCTCTAGACAACTTGAGCTCTTAATGCTCCTCTGGTCATCGTAATAGGTTTTGCTGTATCCATAATGGATGCTTGGCTTTTTATCATAGAACACACGATAGCATCTCAACAAATACCATTATGATTAAACACATTGGACTTTCTTATTCCAATCTCTATGCAAGACTTGATAATTTGGAAGAATTTTACTACCGTATTCATAAAGGTCAGGTTTCTTAATGTCATTTTTCTTGAATATAAATTACATTTTAGATTAGCACATTGCTTGCTTGTATTTATTCAAATATTTTCTTTCAATTCATAGTTCTATTTCTTTAGTGGACTAATATGCTCTATTTTTATTTTTTTTCCTCCAAATAAATTGTGAATTAAGATATGTTGATATAGAGTTCATACATGCTTAAATCACTTTGGCTTATAAATCACACCTTTGTAAGAGAATAAAAGTTATATACCCCATGCCCACCTACAGAACACTAATAGATGAGTAAGTACCTCAATTTGCATATATTCCTTGATTTATGGATGTGATTCTTAAAAGTTGCATATATTTTTTTTCATAAGAAATATGTACATTAAAAATGCAAACAGTGTGAGGAAGGAAATATTCAGAACTAAACAAGATACTAGTTGTATTTATAATCATCTGCATTATTGTCTATGCATAAGTACATTTAAGTACATGTACATGATTGTGTCATCCTGAATATAATAGTAGGTAGCATAATTTAAAAAAATGTAACACACAATACAGTGTAGGGATGATGTGTTGCAGAATTGTGCACTCGAAATCTTTATAACTTTATTAACCAGTTATCCAATAAATTCACTAAAAAGGAAAAAAATATACATATATATGTAAATTATTTGAAATACCCTAATATAGTAAATTAGGTATTTTTTAAAGATGTAAATTATTTTAATTTTATTTTTAAACATAATTTTTATTGATTTCAGAGAGGAAGGGAGAGGAAGAGAGAGACAGACATCAATGATTAGAATCATTGATCCGCTGCCTCCTGCTCACCCCTTACTGGAGATTGAGTCTTCAGCCTCAGCATGTACCGTAATTGGCAATCAAACTGTGATTTCCTGGTTCATAGGTCAATGTTCAACCACTGAGCTACACCAGCCAGGAAAACAATGTGGAGTTTCCTTAAAATATTAAATATGGGACTGTAATTTTATCCAAGGATCCCACTTCTAGGAATATATCATAAGAAACCTGCAACAGCAATCAGAAAGAATATATGCACCCCTACATTCATAGCAGTGAAATTTACAATCGCTAAGATCTGGAATCAGCCCAAGTGCCCATCAGTAGATGAGTGAATAAAAAAGCTGTGGTACATTTATACCATGGAATACTATACAGCAGTAAAAAAAGAGTTCTTACCCTTTGAGACAGCATGGAGGGACCTGGAAAGTATTATGCTAAGTAAAATAAGGCTGTCAGAGAAAGGTAAGTATCACATGATCTCACCATATTTGGAATCTAAAGAAAAAAATAAACTGATGAAAAAAAATAGATCCAGAGACAAAGAAGCATGGAACAGACTGTCTAATCCTAGAGAGAAGATGGGTGTGGGTGGGTGGGTGGGAAGAGATTAACCAAAGAATTTATATGCATATATGCATAGCCCATGGACACAGACAATGGTGTAATGAAGCCTGGGGAAGGGGGCAGGTATAAGCCAAAAGGGGTCAATGGGAAAAATCTGTAATATTTTCAACAATAAAGATAAATTGAAAAAAATAAAAATGAAGTAAAATCATGTAAAAAGATATATATTTTTCCAATTTCAAAACAATAAAGTAGAAAAACTGGTACTATAATGTGAAGCCATTTATTTAAATTAAAATTTTCAAAATCATATATGGCACCCAGAATAATAAGAGTAAACAATACAGTCAGGAAATAAACACAACAGTATCAGGATAGGAGTTAACTGTGGATAAGGAGGATAGATAAAAAAATGGTGGGAAGAATATATATATATATATATATATATATATATATATATATATATGTTATTGATTTCAGAGAGGAAGGGAGAGGGAGAGAAAGACAGAAACATCAATGTTGAGAGAGAATCATTGATTAACTGCCTCCTCACACCCCCTACTGGGGATCCAGCTCACAACTGGGGTATGTGCCCTTGACTGGAATTGAACCTGAGACCCTTCAGTCTGCAGGCCAACACTCTATCCGCTGAGACAAACCAGCAAGGTTTTTATTTATTTATTTATTTATAAAATAATCTGTGGGACACATTGCAAAAATTTAGCATTTGTTAAATCTGATTACAGTCATGTATCACAATGGGAATAAAGTCTCAGAAATGTATCCTTAGGGAATTTCTCACTGTTCAAACATCATAGATGGTGTATTCTACTATACACCTGGGCCACATGGTACTATGGCCTATTGCTCCTAGGCTACTCACCTGTATGGCATGTTGCTGTAGTGAATACTGTAGGCAATTCTGACACAATGGTATTTGTGTACCTATATATTTCTTAACACAGAACATTTACAGCAAAAATATGATGTAGGGCACTTTCCATGAGCAGAGCTTGCAGGACTGGAAGTTGCACTGGTTGGGGAGTGAGTGAGTGAGTGATTCTGAAGGCTTAGAGCATTACTTTAGACTTTATGAACACTGAAGATTTAGGCTACACTTAATTTATGCAAAAATGTATTCTTCCTTCAATAACAAAATAATGTTCTTACATTTGTCATGGCAATACACACACACACACACACACACACGCGGCCCAGTGCATGAAATTCATGCATGGGGTGGGGAGGGTGGTTCCTCAGCCCAGCCTGCCCCCTCTCACATATTGGGAGCCCTCAGGGGAAGTCCTACTGGTGGTTTAGGCCCACTCCCTGCTACCAATGAGGAGCGAGCCTAAGCCACAATCTGACCTCCCTTTGTGGGAAGTGACCAGGCTAATCACAGGAAGCCACCAGCCCCATCACTCCTCTGCTACAGCAACTGGCAGTCATCGCAGCCACCAAGGTGTTTTCATTAAGACGGACTCCAGTCCCTTCACCATGAAAAAATAACAACTTTCATTAGGCATTTTCAAGATGTATCTTTCAAAGGATATGAAATTTCTTTTTTTTCTTTCTTTTTTTTTTTTTTTTATATCCTCACATGAGGATATGTTTCCATTGATTTTTAGAGAATGTGGAAGAAAAGAGAAAAACAGAGAAAAACATCAAAGTGAGAACACTTCAATTGGTTGCCTCTTGCATGAGCCCTGACCTGGGCCTAGACCAGGGAGGACCTTGCAACCTAGGTACATGCCCTGGGTCAGAATTGAACCCACATCCTGAAGTCAGCTGGCTGAGGCATTATGCACTGAGCCAAACTGGCTAGGGCAGGATATGACATTTTCTAGACCTCCAGCAGTGGACTTTCATTTATTTTCTCCAGGAGTGTGGTGGAAAAACCCTAGATGCCTTTTTGGATTCTTATTACCCAAGTTACTAAGAATATTACCAGTGGCATACAGGGAGTTTAGCCAATGAGCAGTAAGAAAAGGTGTTTCCTCTGTAGTTCACTCTGATCACCAGCTCCACTCCTGCCCCTCCAATCCAAACTCCACCCCTACCCAGGCCTGTAGCCTCTGGCCTAGGATGCAGGCCTCGGCAGAAGACCCCCCAACCACCACGATGGCCAGCTCCACCCCTTCCCAGGCCAGGGGTTCTGCTGGAGGCTGCAGGCCTGGGCAGAAGACCCCCCAACCCCCTGCTCCATGATCACTGGTTCCGCCCCTTCCCAGGTTCCTGCAATTGATTGTTATGCCCCTCAGCTCCCCTGCCTCCCCCACAACCTGCCTGGCTGACAGGCCTGGCTATTTCAGTTGGGACTAAGGTGGGTTGGGCACCGCCATCTTAGTTTAGTTAATTTGCATATTTGCTCTTGATTGGTTGGTGGGCATGGCTTGGAGGTGTCTCAAAGTGACGGTTAATTTCCATATTACTCTTTTATTAGATATATATATATATATTAGATATATATTATATCTAGATATATTAGATATAGAGATATAGATATAGAGATATATCTAGATATATTATATCTAGATAGAAGATAAAAGATAAGAAGATATATATATATATATATCTTCTTAGTCAAGGGAAACAAAAGAAAAATAAACAGATGGAACTACATCAAACTAAAAAGTTTTGGCACAACAAAGAAACCATCAACAAAATGCAGATAATCCACTGTATTTATTGAGAACATATTTATCAATGACACATCTGATAAGGGATTAACATCCAGCATTGATAAAGAACTTACAACACTCAACACCAAAAAAACAACAACAAACAAAACAAACAATCCAATTAAAAAATGGGCAAAGGACTTGAATAGACACTTCTCCAAAGAGGACATACAGATGGCCAAGAGACATGAAAAGATGCTCAATTGGACTAATCACCAGAGAAATGTCAATTCAAACCACAATGAAATATCATCTCACTCCTGTCAGAATGGCTATCATCAAAAAGTCAACAACAAGTGCTGGTGAGCTTGTGGAGGAAGGGGAACCATTGTGCACTGGTGGCAGGAGTAACTAACCATTGTGGAAAGCAGTATGAAGTTTCCACAAAAAAAGTTAAAAATAGAACTGCCTTCCAAACCATAGATTCTACTTCTAGGAATTTATCAGAAGAAACACAAAAAGTAATTTGAAAGAATATATAAAGCCCTATGTTCATTGCAGCATTATTTACACCTAGGGCCCTGGTGCACAAAAATTTGTGCACTCGGGAGGTCCCTGAGTCCGGCCTGTGCCCTCTCGCAGTCTGGGACTCCTCAGGGGATGTCCACCTGCTGGTGTGCCTGGCCAGCCTGAGTGAGGGGCTGATGGCTGTTTTCAGGCTGGCCAAGCCCCCCAGTGTGGACCCTTACCCATTGGGGTGTGGCCAGCCTAGGTGATGGGCTGAGGGCTGTTTTCAGGCTGCCCACAGTCCCTTAAGGTTTTGGGTCCCTACTGGGGTGCCTGGGCAACCTGGGTGAGAGGCTGAGGGCTGTTTTCAGGCTGGTCTAGCCCCCCAGTGTAGACCCTCACCCATTGGGGTGTGGCCAGCCTGGGTGATGGGCTGAGGGCCGTTTTCAGGCTTCTCACAGCTCCCATTGACCCATAGTCCCAGCAAGGATGGCTGGAAGCAGGTTTCTGGGGTTTATTTATCTTCTATAATTGAAATACTGTTGCTTTAAGCCGAGGCCTAAGCAGGTAACGAAGTCTCCTGTTGGCTTCAGCTCCGTGGCTTCTATAATTGAAACAATGTTGCCTTAGTAGAGGCCCAGCTGGCCTAGGCAGTTTCCTTCATTGCTGGTGCAATGGAAGCCTCCTGTTTGCTTCAGCTCTATGGCTTCTATAATTGCAACTGTCTTTCCTTGAGCAGAAAGAGGCCCAGCCGGCCTAGGCAGACAGTTTACTCCTGGCTCAACAGTAGCCTCCTGTTTGATCTAGTTCCATGGTGGTTGGCCTCCATCTTGGCTGGGTTAATTTGCATACAGCCTCTCTGATTGGCTGGTGGGCATGGCTTGGCTGGTGGTCATGGCTTAGGTGTTCTGGAGAAATGGTCAATTTAAATATTACTCCTTTATTAGAGTAGATAGCCTAGATATGGAAGCAGACCAAGTGCCCATCTTTAGATGAGTGGACAAAAAAATCTGTGGTACATTTACACCATGAAATACTACTCAGCAGTAAGAAAGAAGGAAATTTAATCTTCTGTGACAGCATGGGTAGAACTAGAAATGATCACGCTAAATGAAGTAAACCAGTCAGAGAAAGACAAGTACCATATGATTTCACTTATATGTGGAATCTAAGAAACTATTTAGACTAACAAAGTGGAGACAAAGTCATGGATACATAGAACAGACTGACAGCTGTCAGGAAGGAGGGGTGGGAGTTGGGGAGATGGGTGAAGGGCTTAAACAAAGAAAAAAAAACCTTCATGGACACACAGTATGGTGACTGACAGAGGGAAGGGGTAGGTGGAGGTAGGAGAGGGTAAAAGGGGGATAAAAGGTGATGGAAGAGACTCGACTTGGGCTGAAAAGCGGATAATACAATATACAGATGTAGAATTGTATACCTGAAACCTATATGATTTTATTAAACAATGTCACCCCAATAAATTAAATTAAAAATGGTAATACATTTTGTATATCAAGAGATAGTGCTAAACAATGCAAACATGTACAGTGAGAAGTTATTTACAATATATATGTTAATATTTACTAGCAGGCTTAAAGATAACATACAGAGGTCTACAAATATTTGTATTTAACAAGCTGACATCAATAATTGTTTAGCTAATTGAACTTTATCAATGATTCAAGAAAGAACCTGATTAAAATGATTAACATGGTGCTTTAGCTTTGACATTAAGTTCCTTTAAACTCAACTTAAAAAGAAATCTTTGAAAAGGTTAAAAAAATCAGTTGCTAATCTAAGAACTTTGACATGGGTAAAGGAAAAATGACACAAGTTTCACCTTTACCAATGACCTAGTGTCCTAGAATTAGAACAATTCAGTCTCCCCGACTTCTGATACAAAGGAGACAATGGCAAAGGAAATGATTGACGCAGGAGATTGATAAATTAGAAGGAAAGATGATTGTTCTGGATTATGCAGTAGCTTCCAGCTGGCCTCCACTTTGCCACATTCCAATCAAGATTGCTTTTTGTTTCAAACTAATTTCCCAAAAACATTATTTTTAGAATATCATTCCCCAGTTCACAAAATTTTGTATATCAAAAGTACACTTCTCTGCTAGTCTGTTAAGATGTTTGGTAATCTTACTTCATCCTATCTTTCCAGGCACATTTATGTGTTTTTTTCCTTGAGTCAGAATTATTTATTTCATCAGCTCACTCTGATGAAATTTAATTCATGATAATTTCACTCTCTAATTCTGTTTTTAGGTTATTTTCTAGCTATACATTAAGTTGTGTTTAATAAACATATTCCCTAGCTCCTCTTTTATATGAGACACCATAAAAGATGGTAAAATGAATCCAAATACTGCCCTTCCTGGTGCAAACAGTCCATTTTACATGCTAATGCTGAGAACATATAGGTAAGGCAAGAATAAATGAATGGTGCTATTATAAATACTTTTTTCATCCAAGGGCCAGAATTATTAGAAATGCAGACTCTTAGGTCCTACTCTAGACCTACCTAATCAGAGCCTACCTTTTAATTAGATCCTGGATGATTCATAGGTACATAATTTTTTAAAGGGTCCACAGGTTTATACCACAAAATCTGGCATTCTTTCTTGTACATCATCTATATTATTACTGATTTCCCTGAAAAACTAGTTCATCTCTTAATTGCCAAGCTCAGAGGTAGGCACATGCGTCTGATCCCCTTGTGGCAATTATTGACTTGGTATAAAATAGGCCTTAAATAAAAGCTTGTCTAATGATTACATTCAGACATTGCCAAGACTTTAATAATTCATAAACACGCCCTGACTGGTTTGGCTCAGTGGATAAAGCGTAGGACTGCAGACTGATGGGTCCCTGTTCAATTCAGGTCAACCACACATACTCATGCTGCGGGCTCAATCCCCAGTTGGGGATATGCAGGAGGCAGCTGGTCAATGATTCTTTCTCATCATTGAGGTTTCTATCTCCCTTTCCCTTCCTCTCTGAAATCAATGAAAAATACTTAAAAAATAATTCATAAACATTGTATTTTATATACAATACTTAGTAATGATGGAAAATGTGGTCATATAACCCCACCACATTAGCCAGAAAAAACCCACGCATAAAAACATTTAATATTGATACAGTAATCTAACACATAACTGATATTGAAAAATTTCTGTTTTTCTAATATATAATGTTCCTTTTAGGTTTTCAGAAACTATCCAGACCTGGCTGGGTGGCTCAATTGGAATGTGCCCTAACCCCCCCTATTAAGAGGCTATTTGGACATGGGGGCCTATGAGGGGTAATTAGGTTTAGGTGAGGCCATGACCACTGGACCCTCATGATGGGATTACTATCATTGTAAGAAGAGAAAGAGACTTGAGGTTGCTTTCTCTCATTTACCTGAGGACATAGCAAGAAAGTGGCCTTCTGCAAACTCAGGGGAGAGCCCTCACTGAAACTCGGCCATGCTGGGTTCTGATCTCAGGCTTCCAACATCCAAAACAATGAGAAAACAAGTTTCTGTTGTTTAAGCCACCCAGTCCGTAATACTGTGTTACAGCAGCTTGAGCCGATTAAAACAAGGACCTTCTCAAAAAAACAAAAACAAAAACAAAAAAACCCAAAACAATAACAAAAACTAGATAAATAAGGACCTTCTTTATAATGAAAAAGCTCCTTATCTATGGTAAAGAATCAAGTCATAAATCTTACATGCTTCCAAAGGTAAGTGAGTCCTTTCACTTCCCTGTGCCTAAAGATGTACATGAAAATTATGTCTTTGAGTACTTGTTTCAGAAGATATTTGTAATAGTTTGGGTTATTGTTCAGAAAATATTAACTCCCCTCTTGGTCCCTCTTTGGATGGAACGTACCTCTTGTCTCAATATGTGTTGGATTTGGCCGTGTGTTCTTTTGGCCTCATGGTGGGCTGAATCTACCTTTTGACTCTGGGCTTAGCCATGTGACTTGCTCTGACCAATGGATTACAGCAATGGTGATGCAAGCAAATTTGGATTGTGCTAGCACACTAGGGCTTGCATCTTTCTTTGTTCACCATGGTCATGTGAAGAACATTCCCTTCATCTCAGGCCTCTGAATACAAACCTATTAAGCAAAACAAGGGTGAACGGGCAGCAAGGAGCCAACTCATCTGTGTGGCTCAGCTGCTGAGCATTGACCCAAGAACCAAGAAGTCACTTGTGGCCAGGACACATTTCTGGGTTCCTGGCTCAATCCCCAGTAGGAGCTGTGTAGGAGGCAGCTGATCAATGATGTTCCTTTCTCATCTGTTACTTTCTCATCGAGGTTTCTATCACTCTATCCCTCTCCCTTCCTCTCTCTCTAAAAATCAATAAAAACATATTTTTTTAAATAGATCCTGAGATGTATGACAAATAAACACTTGTTTTTGTAAGCCATTGAGATTTTGTATTTGTATAAAGAGCAAAGCTGCCTGATAATATATGCTTTCATTTTGAAGCAATTTAAATTATTTTTATTTCATATATCTTCTTCCCCTCCCCTCCTATTCCAATGGCTAATACATATTAAAACAAATTCTTGGTTTAGAAGCTTCATTGAAAGAATTTGTCCTGTATTTGTATTGTAATGGGGAAATAGATTTCTGGAAAATCTGTTGAATAAATACGGACACTATCTACCTTTAAACTTCAGAACAAGATTATGTGTTGTCTCCAAGTACCAAATTTTATAGTTTGTTTTCAGTTTATTAAGAGAAGTGCTAAATCTCAAGAATCCAAAGCCTATTTTAGAAAGCTCAGGAGGATGTAGCTTTTCTAGCAAAATATAGCATCCATCTATAATTTATAAGGGTGTTTTGATCATTTGGTTGAGATGTAGAGACCATCTTTTAGTATTTGTATTTTGTATCTTCAATGGAGAAATACAGGTTGTGCTATTTAAATAGTATTTGTCAATTATAAAATTAATGTCAGGAATTCTCTAAAAGTAAATACAAAGAGACATACCAGAGAGAATAATCAGTCAACAATCAATCATTTATAGAGTTTCTTTTTGTTTTGTTTCATTTTGTTTTGGCAGAGAATTGTTGCAGGCAATAGACTCAAGGGGATGGGAAAGAGTGAATTTATTTTGCTTTGTAATGCAGATCCAGTACTCACCACTTAATAGTATGAAATCAAATTTGCTGAATTAATGAATAAGTAAATAAAAGAATTTAACATTGATAAGGATCAATAATATTTCACTGATGCTATATCTGGTGAAATATCAGTGTCAGATACTTAAAAAGAGGCAGAATAATGACACTCCAAAATTGTCCATGTCCTATTCTCCAGACCCCATGAATATGTTAGGTTACATGTCAGAAATTGAAGGTGAATCAAAGGTTGCTTAAGAGTGGAAGAAGGAGGCAGAAAACTCACAGGGATGTGATGTGCGAGGGACTAGATTCACCTTTGCTAGCCTTCAGGGTGGAGAAAGGGGAACCACGGAGTGGAAGAAAGAAACATCTATCCAGAGCCTGTATATAGACATGCAGCCCGCAATTTGCTGTGATTTTAGCTCTGTGAAACCTGTGTTAAACTTTGGACTTCCAGAACTAGAAGATAATAAAAAATGTGTTGTATATTATACCAAGTTTATGATAATTTGTTAAAGCAGCAAAGGGGGAAGTAAAACAACAAGCTATTCTGTTCAGTTGATTTTATCTGATTGCTGGAACAGGCTAAGTTTGCTTGCAAAGTCTGTCGGAATTAATTGCAGCTGCTGTTACCACCTTGACCAACAAGTAAGTCTGACTTTTAAGTGAAGGCCACTATCTTTGATGGAATACTTTGTTTTAGAAAAAAAAGAAAAACGTGTTCAGCTGTAATGGCAGAAGGAGATATCCACTCACATGATATCATTACCAAGTCTGGTAATTGGTAGGAGTCCTGTCTTAGTCACCTTGAACTTCCTGTGAGAGCTTTTCCTTCTACACTGGTTGCTGAGTCTTGGGCTTATAAAAAGCCAGAGTTGATTGCTTTAAAGTATACCTCTTTGTTCATTTCATAGATAATTAGGAGTTTCATTCAAAGGTTACAAAAACAGACATACACATCAACAACAAACATCACACATACACACACAAACTATGGAATACGTGTGCTTACAGAAAACTGTAAAGTACAAATACAAAACTAGAAATTATCATTTTACTTAATTGGCACTTTTTTCTGATTAATAAAAATATAATTCTCAACGTAGAGAAAGCAGCATGCAAACATGATACATTTCAAAATATCTGGTATGTAAGAATAAGTTGGTGATTGGAGATTAATGGTTATTAAATTAACATGTTTAGTTTGAAGTTAGAAATCTAAAAAAATTAAATGCAGACACAACTATTCTAAAGTATTTCCTTCCTAAAGAAGATTCTTTATATTTCCTGTCTCTGTTAAGCTGTCTTAATTTCCCCTAAGTTAAATAGAAAGTAAATATAATAATGGAAAACTATATGCCTAGTTATAACTTGCCCTTATAACTTTTTAACAACTACAAAATAAATTTTAAGCTAAATTTATCTTTGAAATAATTTCTTCTAAGATTACTTGTGCTGTTTTGTAATTTAGAAGAGTCATGATTATTGTTGCTGTTTCTCTCCTACACGCACAGATAAAAATAAAATAAACCTATGGATACACAGAAGGGGAAGAGAGAGAAAGAAGAAGTGATTAAACAAAGAATATATATGCATGACCTGTAGACACAGACAACAGTGTGGTGATGGCCAGAGGGAAGTGGGGGTCAGGGCTGGGTAGAAGTGGGCAAAGTGGGGCCGGGGGGTGGTAGGGGGATAGGGACATCTGTAATAGTGTCAACAATAAAAATAAACTTTAAAAAATAAAGCTGAAGCCTTAAAAAATGTGAAAAATAAATTAAATTCTGAGGATTTAGGTATATGATTTGAGCTTTTATTTATTTTTAATCCTTATCTGAGAATATATTTTTATAGATTTTAGAGAGAGATGGAGAGAGAGAAAGAGAGAAAGAGAGAGAGAACATTGATGTAAGAGAGAAAGTTCCCCCCCCCCCCATATGCGCCTCGACTAGGCATGGAATCTGCAACCTAGGTATGTGCCCTGACCCAGAATCCAATCTTCAACCTTTGGTGTATGGGACGATGCTCCAACCAACTGAGCCACCTGGCCAGGGAGAGAAATTTAACTTTTAATCAAATATCTTTAATGAAGTTATTTTGATATATGTAATAATCTGGATGATATTTCCTATAATTAATAGTATTTCTTTAACTGTTTTTTGCATATTGAGCCAATTCAAGGCTTTACCCTTGTCTTATTGCTTCTATGTGATTTTGTGTCATTGTCAATTAAATATCAATGTTGAAAGTTTGATCTGATGAAATATGTAACCTATTATTTTTCAGAAATTAAATAATATTCACCTATTATTTTAAGGCTTAATCACTTAGATATGACAAAACTTTATTTAAAAATCTACTTTATTTTATTATTAGGAGAAATGATTAAAAAGCAAATTGGCACAGAAGAATTATATATAGCGTTTTTAATTTTCATTCATACTCATGTATATGTTAGTTAAAAGGAGTGGAGGTATAGCATAGTTGAGTAGGGGAAGCATGGAGTTAGTTACTTGTTCACACCAAGAAATATACACATTACTGCAATGATGAATCAGCTTTCTATATAATACTGTCACCACAAAACCGACTGAAATCTGTTTGAATTGGGTATAGTTCTTTGCAAAGTGTCTTTATCCTTGTGCTGTTTTATAACATATCTAAAAATAACTTAAAGTGAATTTTTAAAAATAATTCTCTCACCAATTTGTTTTTCCCAAAATGAATATATTTTTCTTGTCAGTTATGTTAACTTGATCTTATACTTTCTTAATATTTCATTCTCACTTTTATACTGATCTACTCTTTTGAAACAATTGTGTGGTAGAGACAAAAATGTTCATAGGAAGGAGGGCTCTAGATGGCTTAAAGACTTGTATGTTCCAAAATTTATGAGAAACTGTATGAGAAAATATTAAATGATCTTCAAAAGCACACCTCATAAGAAAAAATTCAACCACTGGAATTATGTAAATATTGAGGATTTTTGTGTAGAGTAAAACAACACAAATGTTAGAATGGAAGAAGACATTGTCATAACTAACATTGTGTTTTATATCTTCAATATACAAGTGATTTATTGACTAAAGTGAAAAAATCGGCCAAAACAGAAAAATGAGCAAATGATTACAAAAAGCAATTATCAGAAAAGTAAACCCCAAATCTCAGTAGCATATGAAGATATTTCAAAGTTATTGTAATCATATAAATGCAAATTTAAAAAACGTGATTTTACTGTATTATTTGGCCTGACGAAGTGGAAAGCCTTGGGAGCTGTGTGGGATTTGGAACGCTCAGGTCCCTCTGGGGGGATTGTAGATTGGTGCAGCTATCCTGGAGAAAAGTGTACTAGGTCTTAGTCATCAATTACCTTTGTTAATATCAGTCCCAGAGTAATTTTTTACAAATCCAGAGGGGATTATGTATGTCTCTGTTCCTTGAAGCAAGGTATCTGTGGAAGGAGCAGTTGGAAGCATATTGGATTTCCACTAATGAGGAAGAGAATAAGCAAAACATGTTTGATGCATGCCATGCTGTACTGCTGTTAGAAGTGACTTATTTGAAGTCCACATGGCAGCACAGGCAGATATTAAAAACATAGGGCTCAGCAAAAAAAATCAGAGAAAGAGAATTAACCACACAACACAAGTGCCTTTATAAAAATTAGAAATATAGGCACATAAAAACAATAATACACTTTTTGAAAAACCACATGCAGATATAAGAGTAAATGGTTGCTCATGCAAAGAGGTTGAATTAGAATATAGGATGAAATAATATAAATAAAATAAGAAAAATGGGAAAATAACAACACCCTCCAGACTAATTGGCTGATTGATATTGAACCTTAATGATGGATCCAGAATGACCAAATAATAAATGGCTCCTTAGATGTTTCAGTCATAAAATGTGGTATTAACATAATCCTTAAATTAAATGATGTGAATAGGTAATTATCTGATATCTGTTAAAAAAACAGAATGAAGCCTTAAATATGGGGGATTAAAAGGTGTAAGGGATGAAGAATGATTCTACTGGGTAGAACTGTAAACCAAATTATGATCTGTCAAAATATTTATAATCTGTTTTTTTAAAGTTTTGAATTAGTTTCTCATAGGAAAATAAAGCATGGGTTGATGACTGGTATAAAAGTGCATTTCCCCAGAAAGAAGTCTGATCAATGTGTAGGGAAATATTTTAAAACGCTCATTTGCCATTTGAATTATTTCAGAAAGGGTGGGGGGACTATCTCCATGAATATACACTACCACTAATAGGAATGACAATTTTCCTTTCTTCATTAGATGAAAACTGATTAAAAGAGAATATGGTGAGGAAATGTTGTTAGTAACATCCTTGGACACATAAAAAAGGAACTGAACTTTCATCAGAGGGTACCAAGCAGCTGGTCTCTTTCTGTCTGGGGATTCCACATTAGATGCTACTATACTTCTATTCATTTAGCATTTAGTTTAGAGGAATTACTGTTTTCATTTCATTTCAGGCAATTGGAGGAGTTGTCACCCCACTTGAAACCTTTTTCCTATTGCTTTATGGCAATAATCAAAATATGCAATGATATTCATTTCAGCACTGCAAACCTATTAGCAATGTCTGTTAGGAAATGTCTAGATATAAAAACGCGTCCTTCTGACAGAAACAACTGCATCATTAAATAGTTGTTCCAGTGTACTCTCCTTATTAAGAGTCAATTTGCACTTTATCAAGGCCAAAATACACTTAATTGTGTGAGCATAGCATGTTACAAAAAGAATAATTATCCAATTCTGTGGTCAGAGGTAGGAAAGAGCCTGTGTTGAAAATAATTAGGTAGAGATGAATATCCCTGCTTGACCTAATGTACTCTTTTTTTAATCTATGGTATGACATAAAGCGTGCAAGAATATACTACTACACCAGTATAAGCTCCATTTCATATAATCCTACCATGCTTACTAATTTCAAACTAAACCAAAGGACTTGATTTAGGTTGTATGGGTAGGACTGTCCCCACCGCAAACTAGGATGGGCACGGGTCGCTGAAAGGCTAGTATCAGAAAAGGAGATTCTAAGATCACCGAGATAGCTCTGTGTTGTCCTTAGGATGTAACAAAGAAATATCCCTTCTCTCTTAATTCCTCCCTCTCAAGTATGGGTGAAAAGAGTAGAAAAGGGCTAACTTCTGAGAGTTAGACTTAGTAAAACCAAGATATCCCAACTGAGATATAGTTATGTATTTTTGAAGAATATTTTCATGTCAAAACAAAAAGCTTGATTTAGAAGAGATATTTCTTTGAAAAAAGAATAAAGAGTAGTATCATCCTTTAAATATGTTAAAGTTATTGTAGAATTATTATCTTCCACAGAATTAATCTCCTGGCTGTAATATTTGGCATTATTCCTATGGGAATTTGAGCAACTAAAATGTTGTGACAAAATGATCTTTCTTTCTTCCTTTCTCTCTCACTTTTTCTTTCTTTTTTTCTGGCCTGATTATGTGTTGTACTTCAGTTTGCATCACCAACCATAACATTTAAGATGACAGGCAGTAAGAATGTCTTGAATCATTTGCATTGTCAGCACAGCCATTCACTGCTGGGTCCAATCCAGACGGCTATGGAAACAATAGGAAACTTACACATAACCCAAATGCCAGTCACTGTATGTGTGAAAGGAAATACTTTCTTCTACTACTATATTTCTTTATATATATTACATTCAGGTATTTGACTATTGTTTACTTAAGCCAGAACATATATTTTATTTTAACCAAATTTTTTGAGATATGGTTGCTTTAGATTGCTTTTTAATAGAACTCTGTGTTTGAGTTAAAATAACTTATATGTGACAATTTGTCAAAATGTATTTTCATATTTTAAATGCATTAGCAATAGTAAGAAAATTTAGACTCCATGATGGGCTGTGATAATGAATAGCTCAGCTCAGGGTGCTGGAAACTTTTCACCAATCTCCAGAACTTCTGATAGAGAGATTAAGAAGGAAAACGTTGCTCTATCTCAACTCATTTTTAAACTCTCTCACTGTCTTAGGGAAAAGAAAATTTATACTGGGCTGTATTATAAAGATGGTAGTTTTATTCATTTTAAGACTTGAAAATTTATTATTTTTACCTTTGAAAAAATTCTTATAGATATCCATGTTTCATAACCAAAAACTGTGATTATGAATTTATATTGCAATTTTAATTGTGGGCACATGGAACATTAAAACGTAGAATGTGAAGATTTTCTTAAATGGCACCACCAAACCATGCTACTTAGGTAGCAAATGATGCACTTATGTCAGAGAGGTGGGGGAGGGAAAGAGAGAGAGAGAGAGAGAGAGAGAGAGAGAGAGAGAGAGAGAGAGAGAGAGAGAGAGAGAGAGAGAGAGAGAGAGAGAGAGAGAGAGAGAGAGAGAGAGAGAGAGAGAGAGAGAGAGAGAGAGAGA
>PVJC01004628.1:0-12629 GCA_004026665.1 Murina feae | reverse complement strand
TCGGTCTGGAGTTCTATCATTTTTGAATCTTGAAACCTTCTGAATGGTAAATAGTCTAAAAGTTTAGTGTGATGGTCATCTGGAAGTAACTGTACCTGACAATAGATTATTCAGTCTTTTCCAAAGGATGGAGATAATAATATGTTATAGTATTTTACAACATGCAAATATGTGATCTCTTACAGATACAGCCGAACGAATTTGAGGCAAAAATATTATTTCTACCTGTAATTTTTCTGTGGGAATAAACTAAAGCTCAGCATAAATTGTCTGTGTCAGTAGATAATATGCAATAAATGTAGATTCTGAACACTGTTCATTTGATTCTATGGGCTTTGCCTATTTATGGCACTAGAATTACCTCCAAGTGTTATTTGGAAGGATGAAGTTTTGACACATTTAGGGTACAGAATTTTTTTAATAACATGGTTTGGGAAGTTGAAGCATTCTTTACAATAGAGGTTGTGGCGATGTGGGAAGAACACTGAATTATAAGTCAAGAATCAGGGTTCAGATTTTGGAAGTACCATTTAAGAGTTGTGTGAATTGCACAAGTATACAGCTTTCTAGGTTTCATTTTGCCTGTTTAGAAAATGATCATATATACTTGTCCCTCTTATTTCTCTGGATCATTAGAAGGTTCAAGAACAATATCTGTATTATTATAAGATATAATATCTATATCCACATACAGTAACCTGAAAAAATACTCTATATAGAAATGGGCCACACAGATCAGAAAGCCTGTAGACTAACTAGACCCTTCCTCTTATTTTTTGGACCACTAAATGTTTAGCAAACATGGTTAAATCATGTTACTGGGAAATCAGTGTTGGAACCTGAAAAATGACTTTAGGGATACTGGAAAAATACCCCTTCCCCCCGCCCCCCAAGTCCTCCCTGCCTTTCCAAGCTTCTCAGAAATTATTTCACTTTAATTTTTTAGAGATTTTTGTGAGAATATCTTTTGATACATGTTTAGATTATTTTGACAACAGCTATAGCTGATGCTATGGGTGTCTTCTCACCAGATTGCTGGGGAACCCCTTTGAACAGCAGTGGCATGTTTTGCTAAGGGCTCAACTTTTTGTACCCTTCCCAGTCGCACTCCCTCTGGCTTTTGGAGCTGTCTCACTCACTAGGAGGCCAGAAAATGACTAGTGCTAGGCCCTTGCCTCATGGGAGGCAGCGTAATCAATTCCTGCCCTAGAGACCCACCAGGGTTCAGGCTGAGGCAAGACCTCCCCTGACCTCCACCTCTACTTGCCTTCTCTCCTTTCCCGATGCAGCGCCATTCACGCTATCACAGGCTTCTGAGAACACACCCTTGAGAAATCACAGGTATGAGACTCTCAACCGCAGGCTCTTCTTCTACAAACTGGACCTATAAGAGGCTCTGATCCTTGTTATGTAATTCAAAGCTACTTAAGGAGTGACATTTTAAGTGTTTTTGTTTTTAAAAATATATATATTTTACTGATTTTTCACAGAGAGGAAGAGAGAGCCAGAAACATCGATGGGAGAGAAACATTGATCAGCTGCCTCCTGCACATTCCCCACTGGGGATGTGCCTGCAACCAAGGTACATGCCCTTGACTGGAATCAAACCTGGGACCCTTGAGTCCACAGGCCGAGGCTTTATCCACTGAGCCAAACCGGTCAGGGCTTAAGTGTTTTTAGTAACTTATTTAGTGATCAGAAGACCAAACTTTGATAGGAAGCAAATAGGAGGACTGATTACTCAGATGAAAGTGAAGATTAAAAATGTTGAGAGGGAAGTCTTTGTTTATTTTACAATTTTGCACAGGCTAAATAAAGCCTAATAAAGATTTCCCTAGGTTGCGCTGCTGAGATGAAAATTTATCTTTACATTAAATATTATAGAAATGAGGGGTCAGTCAGCCTCGGAAATGATCACAAATTTAGCCCAGGCTGGGTAGCTCAGTTGTTTAGAGCGTTGTCCAGATAAGGTTGCAAGGTTGCAGGTTCTATCGCCTGTCAGGGTAAAAGAAACAGCTAATGAATGCATACATAAATAAAACAACAAATTGATGTCTCTCGCTCTCTTTTTTTCAAATCAATCAATTAATTAAAAAAAAAAAAAAAACCAAAGTGATTTAAAGATTTTAAAGTATTCCTCTGTTTTGACTTCTTTTTTTTCTTTCTAAAATTATCATTTAAAAGGAATTCTCCTGTATCCATTTTTTCATATCTGCTTTTTCTTGTCATTTTTTATTCTCTTGTGTCTGCTAACTATAGATGTGGATGACCTTGTTTTCAGCGTGGAAATAGGTCACTCATGCACATACTTCAGTTTTTGGCCTGGGAGCAATGATGGATGTTCGCCACCACAATACTCATTTCTAATAAGTCTCCACAGGAAACATTATCTGTTTTTGGAGGAAGCATTATTTTGTACTATCAGTGTTGCAACATATTTTAACAATAAAACTAAAACATACATCCCTTACTTGGTTTCCAAAGTCCCAGATTGTGTGTGACCATTCCTCCTTTTCTGCCTTCATGTCTAATGTACTCCTCACCTTGCACCAGGTTGTCCATAGAGCACTTTCTCTAACCTTTTGCTTGGCATCGTTGTCTGCACACCACCTGGTCACCCATTGGTATCATCATCACATATTATACTTAGTCATGCTAGTAAATCTCCCTGGATTTTCAATAGCCGTAAGTGGCTCAAGCCTATCAGATAGATTTGCTCACTCATGTTAACACTTCTTCTCACCCTACTTTTAATTATTCTGTCCATAGATAGCGGCTGCCCATGAAGTTACCATAAGAGGGCAAAGTGAATCAGAGTTGATATCTTGTAGGGATGTTAACAAAAGATAAAAATATTTAAAAAAGGGTGGATAGATTGTACCACAGGGAACAAGATGAGGAGGGATGCTAGCTTTGTGCTTCATTATTCCTGTACTATAATTTCTGCATTTTCCATTTATTCAATTGATATCATTTGCAAGAGAAATATTATTATCTCTATTTTAAGACAAGAAAAATGGGGTTCAGAATCTTAAGTAATTTAAGAGAGTGCCTTACTCAAAATATGCTGTTTTACCCATTATACACAGTAATACCTCATCTATATCTATATCTATATCTATATCTATATCTATATCTATATCTATCATATCTATATCTATCTATCTATCTATCTATCTATCTATCTATCTATCTATCTATCTATCTATCTATCTACACACACACACTAGGGGCCCAGTGCACAAAAATTTGTGCACTCAGGGGTTCCCTCAGCCCGGCCTGTGCCCTCTCGCAGCCAGGGATGGCTTCTTGGTCACAGGACAGCCTGGGCACTCCAGGGCTTGGGGTACAGTAGGCCTCCCCCCATCACCGCTGGCTGGCAGCTCAAAGAGCCTGGCCTCCAGCTCGGGGTCCCCGCAGGGCTGTTGGTGGGGAACCCATCCAGAGGCTCCATGAGGAGAAAGATGTCCTCCTCAGAGGTGGCCCCGTAGTCTGGCCCCAGCAGCTGGAAGAACTCCAGGATCTTGGGGATCTTGTCCAGATCAGACAGGTTCACCCCGCACCCCTACGGTCCGCCCCCGCCGCTGCCCACCCCGCCCCCGTCGCTGCCTGGGCCGCACCTGCCACTGCTTTCTCCATAGCTGCTGATCTCCATCTTGGCTGGGTTAATTTGTATGCAGCTGCTCTAGTGGGATGATGGGCATGGCTTGGCTGGTGGGTGTGGCTTAGGTGTCTCAGAGAGATAGTTAATTTCCATATTACTCTTTTATTAGAATATATATATATATATATATATATATATATATATATATATATATATAATGCAAATAGGCAAAATGGTGGAACAACTGAGCAACTGAACAATTGGTCACAATGATGTGTGCTTACCACCAGGGGATGCACATGGTGGGCATCAGCAGCAGGTGGCAGAGCGCAGAACATGGCAGGCATTGGCCATGATGGGACGGTGGAGCAGGTGATCGGGGCGCCAGACCAAGGCAGGTGCGAGTGACAGCTGCCAGCCCTGATTGCCCCTGTGGGCTTCTCCACCTCCCCCTGATCTTGAGGGGCGATTGGAGCAGCAGTCACTGCTCGCACCTGCTGATGGCACTGGCCCTGCTCCCACCTGCTACTGGCACTGGCCCAAATTGCTCTGTGCCATTAACAGATGTGAGTGGGGCTTGGCACTGTCAGCACGTGGAAATGGGGGTGCCAGCAAAGAGGGGATTGGGGGTCGCAGTGGGAGGGGGCAGGCAGGGGGATGAAGGTTGGTCCCAGACCCACCCCTCTGCCCACCCCAGTATTGTGGCCCACAGTTCCTTTCAAGGTGCACAAATTTGTGCACTGGGCCCCTAGTAGTTAAATAATTGATTTCCCAAATATGTCTGGTACAAGTATTTAGTTGCTTAATCTTTTGACATAGCTGGAAATAAAAATTGAAATAGATAGGCTTTATACAAAGGCTCCTTAGGTATTAACACTAACTTATAATTTTTTTTTCTTTTTTTATCTTGTTATAGGATTGACAAAGTGTTATGAAATCTCCACCTAGTTATTTTTTCACTCTCTAGAGTCTTTATCTTTTCTCTTTCACTCATTCTTTTGTAGACATATTCACTTCCCCTCCCATTTTTAATTCATTCTTTCTTCTTTCTGTTTCTTATGTCACAGCACAAGGTTTTCTTTCTTCAAGGAGATTTTTTAAAAAAGTTACCCTTTTATTATTTATTCTAATCATTCTTCAATACCTTCATATTTTAACTCTGCAAAGGTTAGTGTTATGAGGATAAATGAGAGTGACTCTGTGAAAATAGAGATGTACTGCAATACTCCACACACTTGGAATCTTTCTGGCTCATAAAGAATTACTATCTATTGTGTTCTTGGCAGTTTTTTTAAGATACAACATGTTCCTTCGATCTACCTCATGAGAGAGTGAAAAAGTATTTAGATTACAAATATTACAACTCCCTGCATAGCCCTTAGAAAACAAATAATTAAGAACAAAATGTGGCTGCTTGAAAATAAGCAAAATATAGCAGTTATTGAATATAATAATTTGAGGATAAAACATTAAATTATAATTGCTAGAGTGAGAAAGAAATTAGATTTCTCCTGGATATGCAGAAAACATATACTATGGAGTTTGCCACATATGTTCTCATCATATGTTCTCTTCAGCTACCTTCTCAAAAAAAAAAAAGAGATTTGAACACTCATAAATCAAAGAATATTGTCAGTTAAAATGGCAATTCATTATTTTATGAGGAGTCAGTCCATGCTAATGAGAAGATTTACTTCAAGTAGAACAAAACTACAGTGAAGGCAAAAATGTGATATGAAGTCATTATTTAATTCAAAAGATATTTTATCAAGATGGAGCATATACCTGATTCAATATGAAGTAAGATATCTAGCAAGAGACTAATTTTATATTATCTGAAATACAGGTATAATAGAGACACCAATCTTGCTGGCATGTTTTGGGCACATTTAAATATGCATAAAACACATTAGTGAGATTTTTCTTTGTGTGTTATGTAAGGCATTGCTATTATAATCATTATCTGAAAGTTTTATGACTGGAGTAAAAGCTCTGATTTGTTGATGCTCACCCAATAGATTCAAATAGTTTTGCAGGCAAATAATTGTTTGGTTAGAAATATAATATTTCAAAATTCTTACCTTCTTTAGAGTAAAATATAAGGGCTATTCTTTGAGGGACTGTTTTGCTCTCTAATAGAAAAAGTGTATGATTTGCAACCATCAGGGGATCAGAAATGGGATCTCTTTTTCTAGCCAGTTTTGGAGCAGTTTCACACCATTACCTTCAAGGGTTATGAGACTATCACATGTCCATTAGTGCACTTACCAAATATAAAACAAGGAATTATTTCCACGGTTCATTCAAATAATGGATGAAAACTCAGAGGACTTTCCAGATGGAGTATCAAGATTCTGCAGGGGAAAGAAAAGTTTGGTTTTGAGCATTTAGAAACCTAAAGGAGGAAAAAACATCTGGGTAACTTATGATATTGCTCTAGAAAATGTGAATAAACTCTGTAAATTACAGTCTGTCAAGATGGAGATGGCCACTAAAACCTCTCGGAATCTTATGAACTTGAAGACCCATTGCAAGCCTCACTTTATTTTTAATGCTATTTTTTGGCCCCACTTCTGTTATCTACTATAAAAAAAGAGTAATATGCAAATTAACCATCACTCCAAGACACCTAAGCCATGCCCACCAGCCAAGCCATGCCCACCAGCCAATCAGAGTGACTGTATGCAAATTAATCCATTAAAGATGGAGGTTAATTTGCATACACAGGAGAGTGAAGACTAAGGACAGCATAGAAGGAAGCTAAGTGCTGCAGAAGGGAGCCAAGCAGTGGAGAAGGGAACAGAGCCGAGGCAGCAGAGATGGTGAAGAAGGGAGGGAGAAGCAGGGGAGGGGTGGAGCCGAGGCAGCAGAGACTGGAGCCGAGGTGGGCTTCGCTCCCTTCTCTGCTTCGCTCTGGCTCAGGAAGCCCTAGTCTTGCAGGAATCTTCCTGCAACGGCTATGAGTAGATCTATAAAACCAAATCTCCAACTTGAAATAACAGTTGATCTTCACAAATATAAATTAAGCAAGTAAATATCTGTTTATGAAACACCCCATTACAGAGGTGATCTACCTAATGCATATTCCCATAGATAAGTAAACACAATAATGGAACCCATTAATTTCTATTTGACCAAATTCAAAATACACTTTCATACATGATCAAGATCACTCAAACGACTGTTGTCCATTTAGGTATTTCCTTTATGTACAAAAATAGTAAAATCAATATATTCTCTCCTCCTCCTCCTCCTCCTCCTCCTCCTCCTCCTCCTCCTCCTCCTCCTCCTTCTTCTTCTTCTTTTTGAGTTAGCAAGGATCAAAGGGACTCTTTTTTTTTTCTTTATAACTTCAACATTGTGCTCATTTCCTATATTATACTGTGTATGTTCCTCCAAGGTATTATGTATTTTTCTTGTAAATAAAGCTGCAAAATATACATTGTGTTTCTATGTTGTGGATATAATATTGCAATAAACTCAAATGGCAATAGGAATGGTTCTGGGTCAACGTACAAGGCTGCAACCAACAGTAACTCTCCTGGCGGCCTTAGCACAGGCTAGTTTGACCTCTGAACTTTCCTTGCCTTCATGAATAATCCTTTGTGGACTTCTGGACCCCAGCTGCTGACAGAAGTCATTGGAAGTCAAAGTAACACCAAAAAAAAGATTGTCCTATCAGTGGTTCTTGCTCCTGAAGAGACAGAAGGGAATTCAAAAGCATTTGTATGAGATACTCAGCCAAAGCACAGGAAGGATCAGGGTGGAACTGCAAACCGTTATGTGCTGAGCCTTCCTCTAATGGATGCTGAGTGTGAGCTATGACTAGAGATGAAACACAATTAAGGGAAAATGATTGTCAAATGTGTGTCTGTGTATACTTGAAGATGCCTTGTCTCTTCTTTATTTTTGCTTTTAGTTTTCTCTTTGTAAGAAATCAACCTTTAATCTTCTACCCCATCTGCTGCAGACTACCCTGCACCTTTTATTTGTCCTTTTTCTCAACAAATACCCATCTTATCACTACAATCTTCTCATTCTCAGGCAGAGCTTCAAAATTATAATTGGGATTATGTTTTTTGGAAGGTAAATCATGTCTGCAAATGTTGTCACATAGTTGCTTTGGTAGAGATACTTACGGCATCATATTTTCAGCTTCTAGACATTTTTAAGTTTTGAACAGTTCTCAGTATAATGCCTCAAATTCAGCACATCAACTGACTCATGATATGAAATAATACACCATTAGATTGCATGTATTAATAGATATTTTTGTTTCCTTTCCCCACGAATTCTATAGTCTTACCCAGAAAATAAAACTTTGCAGCTAATAAGGACATCTCCATTTAAAAAATATAATTAGTTATTTTTCTTAACTAGAAAGAAATAGTAAATAAGGCAGAAATCAAAGTATTTATTTTAGTATCTATTAACAGATACAAATAGAACCAGTTCTTCATTGTTAGGAAATATAATTTTTTTAAAGTATAATTATCATGTTAGGGCTGGGTAAACGGAACAGAATTTGATTTAAATAAATAAAAAAACTTTATCCCAGTTGATGTGGCTCAGTGATTGAGCACTGACCTATGAACCAGGAGGTCACAGTGCATTTCCAGTCAGGGCACTTGGTGATTTTGTGGGCTTGACCCCCAGTGGAGGGTGTGCAGGAGGCAGCCAATCAATGATTCTCTCTCATCATTGATGTTTCTATCTCTCTCTCCCTTGCCCTTCTTCCCTGAAATAAATAACTCCAATGTGACAAGAAAAATATGAAAAGATAAATTAAGAACAAATTATGAAAATACAAAAATTATGCATCAATGCCTTTTCTTCTTAAAATAAATCCCAGAAAAAAAACACCCCATATATAAATGTATATTAGTACAAAGTGCTGCTCTCTCCTTGTTACATAATGGCAGGAATGGCCAAGAAAACACAAATGAAAAGAGAAAAATGTTCATGGGTGAGCAAAGGCTCATCAGAGTTTAACAAAATATATTTTACAAGGTACCTCTTCCTTCTAGGTCAACACAGCAGGCCAGGGCTGACACCTCTAAAAGCAACAAGAGGGTAGATTTTAAGCCTCAATCACCCCCTCAGACAAGTGTCCTTTGTGCAAAACGTGACCTACATACTCTTTGAGAACATCTCTGATGATGTTCCCTCTCTGCCTTCACATTCCAGCTTTATATTCACAAGCGGATTAAAATATGGAATGATCTTGATGATAACTATTTCTGTTTTCACAGCCCAATACTATCACCACAAGGGTAACACTCATCAGGTACTGTAATAAATTTTTGTTGTTGTTGTTATTATTTGTTTGTTTTTGTGGGCTAGTGGTCCTAGTCTTTTCGACCAAGTTTTATATTTTTCACTAAGTGAAATTGTGATGCTGTTTAGTTCTTCTTAACTTTTCTTATTTCTGGTAGATTCGGGGGTGTTGCTTTAAGATATTTTGAGAACATGAACCAAAAATTAGGACCCAACTTTTTTTTTAGAAAGTAGCACAAGTTGTAAAACCCTGTTGGCTTTTATTTTGCTCTTTTATCTTAATCTTCTTTCGGACTCCAGTTGTCTCATACTAATCTCTCTCAGTTGCTTAGTTTGGTGTTTGCTGTATCTTGTTTTGTGATTGCTACAACATAACTTCATGCTGTTTGACCATTTACCAAGCTCAAAACAAACAACTGAACTTAAGAGGGATAATTTTCTGTCTTCCTTGGACTAATATATTGACATTTATTTTTGAGACTACTCCATGTCTAACATCAATGAAAACAATGGATAATAAACCAGATTCCCCATTGTTGCATGTATTCATGTGTGTCTCAGTAGAATCAGTCTCTTACACCTCTTGATTTCTCCTGAGTTAGAAAGCTTGTCATTTCATCATAAAATAGAATTTGATCAGTTTGAAAAATATTGTATGCAGAAGTTCTGTACTATTCTTCATCCTATTAGAAAATTTTTCAAATTGATTTTGTTTAACATGTTCATATATTTTTCAACCAAACATTATGACAGATGGGAAAATAGTATCTTTTATGTTTTTAAAAGACGAGGTTCAGCCCTGACCGGGTTGGCTCAGTGGATAGAGAGTTGGCCTGCGGACTGAAAGGTCCCAGGTTTGTTTCCGGTCAAGGGCATGTACCTTGGTTGTGGGCACATCCCCAGTAGTGGGTGCACAGGAGGCAGCTGATCAATTTTTCTCTCTCATCCATGTTTCTAACTCTCTCTCTCCCTTACTCTCTGTAAAAAATCAATAAAATATATTTTAAAAATAATATAAAATAAAAGACAAGATTCAAGCTAAGAACTGTACCAGGTACTTCTCTATTCACCATGGCAAAGTTTGAGCCATAGAGTAAGTGCTTCATAAAATTCTCTTGAATTAAATTTCTTAGCCAATTTCCAGATTATAGTTTCATACTAGTTTCCCAGGTCTAAAAAGTGACAATTAATAATTTTTTGAAATTCTAAAAGAGGCATATATCATTATGAATGTATAAATATGTATAATAGCCTCCCCCCTTATCTGCTGTTTTGCCTTCTACAGTTTCAGTTACAAGTGTGATCTGAAAATATTAAATAAGAAATTTCAGAGAGAAATAATTAAGTGTGCACCATTCTGAGTAGTGTGATGAAATCTCTTGCTATCTCACTCTGTCCACATGGGCCATAATTCATCCCTTTGTCCATGTCCACTTTGTAAGGACACTACCTGTCCATTAGTCACTCAGTAGCCATCTTGGTTAGCACATAGACTGTCTGGGCATTGCAGTGCTTGTGCTCAAGTAACCCTTACTTTACTTAATATTGGCCCAAAGTGCAAGAGCAGCGATGCTGCAATTTGGATATGCCCAACAGAAGCTGTGAAGTGTATGTTTATACAGGAGAAAACACAGTATATCTAGGGTTCTGTACTACCTGTAGTTTTATGCATACACTGAGGGTCTTGGGACTTATCCCTGTGGACACAGGAGGATTACTGCATAGTGTACACTGAGGAACAGAAAATAGGAATCCCGCCTTGAAATACAGAGAAATTCCCCCTGAAAACCATTAGGCCTTAAATTATAAATGAGTTATACCTTTGGACTCGAGCAAGGACAATTTGCTCAAACTGAAAGGTGTATGTGTGTGTGTATGTGTGTGTGTGTAGGTGTGTATAATATTTTGGGATTACATATATATTTTGATATATGATCAGGAAATGCATCAACAAAAACAAGAGATCATTTGTAGTCTTGCATTTGCTTGTATGGTATATAGCATTTCAAGCTTAAAGAATATGCAAAAGCATTAAACAACCTAGAGTTTAATTAGAAAATAGTGTCTAATCTATAGAACAGGTTAAAGGAATCTTATATAATAAAAGCCTAATATGCACAATCAAATGCATAATGACCAGTGGAAAGACCGGTCTCTATGACACACACTGGGCACCAGGGGGCAGATGCTTAATGCAGGAATTGCCCCCAGCCTGTAGGCCCCAGGCCAGCCAAGGTGGGTGTGAGCAGGGTCCCTCAATCGCCCTGCCATTTGCCCCACAGATCAGCCCTGATTGCGGGCCAGGCCTAGGGACCCAACCATGCACAAATTTTGTGCACCAGGCCTCTAGTATTTTATATTGCCTCATTACAGAAAGAACAAAAGTGAAGAGTGATTTTGGGAATGGATGTGCGAGGGCCACACGTGGACAGGCATGGGTAGTATTGAAGCACATTGGAACAATATAAGTTTGCTTTGGAATGTAGCCTAGTAACTAATTAATGCCATGCTATTTTTTCCCCTTGAAAACCATAGAAACAAAAACATTTGACTTAAATTTAAAGACCAGTTGCGTTTCAGCTGTTGCTAGTTTTAAATGTTCATTTTCCCAGATTTCATTTCACTAACATTGTACTTCACTGTCTCGTGTAGTTTAGAGGAATGTTTGAAGACACTAACTAAGCTATAAACAGCTATCAACAAAAAAAGCCCAGCCTCACAAATTACAATTAAACATGGAGAAAGTTTATATTATTGGGCACTCTTTTAGGGGTGACTGGATTTTTACATGAATTATAGTGGCGTGGCTATATTTTTGTACCCTGGAATTGTGATATTTAATATTGTTATCACAACAAGGAACAAACAATTGCTTAAGGAAATGGGTGATCCTCCTGCTCTGAGCTACAGTGCTGACTCAGTCATGCAGAACTAATTTCCTGGCGGTCTCTGAATGCACATAAAGCTGCTCTGTAGCTGCCGCTGACAATGAACTAGTGACTGGAAAAAGGAATCTTAAACACAGTCACATCTCCTGACTGTGAAAATCCTGTTCACAAGGCACGCTGATCTAATACGCTGCACCACAGAAATAACATTAAAAGAAATGGCTACAGAGTATACAAAGTTCCTCATTTTCTATTGGGGGTGGGGTGTTGCTAGGCAACTAAATCTTTTTTACATATTTCTGAGAGCACCACAACTCTATTTTGGGTATTTCTTTACCATGAATAACATTGAAAAGTTTGCCAGATACATGATTTTATAGTAAATAGGTGTCATGTGATATCTTAAACAAAGTTATTTAACATTTGAATGACTCTGTTCAAGAAAAGTCTTAAAACAATTTAGGTAGAGTGTGTTATAGCAAGAGTGATAATATCTGATATTTAAAAAGGAATATACCATTCAAACCCACATGTAACCTAATTACAATGGTTAGCTTGTTAATTAGTGTTTATTGATCAGGATGGATCAAGTGATTGAATTTTGTTTTAAAGTGCAAATATTAGAACCAAATAGGTTTCCCAGAATGCTATTTGGCAGAAAATGAAGCTAAAGTTGCATCATACAGTTACTCCATGTGGTTTTGCAAGGAGCTAATTGTACTGGCGATGTGGGCATAGGACAAGACTTTACTGCCCTCTAGTAGTTACAGGGCTTGCCAAATTCATTTGGGAAATTCACTCTATTTAGGAATTTAGAGATATTTAAGAGAGTAATAGCATCGGTATCTAAGCACAAAGAT
>PVJC01004627.1:0-62893 GCA_004026665.1 Murina feae | reverse complement strand
CACACACACACACACACACACACACACACACAAAAGGCGCCTGGCAGACTGGGGCCATCATAGGACATCCACTGAGGGGTCCCAGACTGTCAGAGGGCACAGGCTGGGAAGAGGGACTCCCTCCACCCCGAGTGCACAAATTTTTGTGCACCGGGCCCCTAGTAGGACATAAAAATGACAGAAAATAGTATTCACATTTGGGGGAATTCTAAGTAATCAATTATTTTTACTCCTTCTTGAAAAGTACCCTACTGCATACAAAGGACATCTGATGATCCTATTCCCTGGAATTATAACTTGCACTCCAGATTATACCTGACTGCTGGTAGATGGATGACACCTGGCAATAGGCTAGCCACACTCTCTTCCCACAGGTGCCAGCAGAGCTGTCCCTCCAGGGAGATGAGCAGTTTATGAAAGCTGACACTTCACTCCCAGCAGCATTTCTCTGACCTCTCTAATCTCCCTCCAGCTATCGCCTCATTTCTCTTTCCCTTTAGAGCAAAACTCTTTGAGTTGGACATACTTGTTGACTCTAGTTTCTTTCTTTCCAGCTTATCTGAGTCCACCTTTATGAGGGTTTCATCCTCTTATTCCACTGAAACTGCCTTAGCAAGGCCACCAATGGCCTTCTTGTTAAAGTCAGTGGTCAACTGTCAGTCCTCAACCAGTTTGGACTATGGCAGCATTTACACAGCGGATCATTTCTCTTCTCCTTGAAACTTTTTTTTTTTTTTTTGGCTTCCAGGATAGCACATTGCCTTCCAATCTTGTGGGCTGCTCCTTCTCATTCTTCTTTTCTGGTTCCTCCTCAGCTCCCTGACTTCCTAGCACCAGAGTGCCCTGCAGGGATCCTTGTAGAGCTCCTATCTCTATCTATACTCACTATCTGGGTGATGTTATCCAGGCTCACAGCTTTAATTATCACCCATATGCTAACGACTCTCCAAATTATATCTCTAGCCCAAGCCTTAAACATAAAACTCTAAACTTTGATATCTTGCTCCCTATTCAACCTTTTGTGAATATCTAATAGTCGTCTTAATCTTAAATTAAAAATTAACCTTATTTCCCCTCACACCTCCTCTTGAAGTTTTACCTACATGAGAAATGTCAACTCCATGTTTCCAGCTGAATAGGCCAAAACCCTTGTCGTCACCCTTGATTTAGCCTTTTCCCTCCTAACACAAGTCCCAACCATCACCAAACTCTGTTAGCTCTAGCTTCATAATATATCTAGAATCCAATAATTTTTTACCACTGCCATCCTCTTAGTCCAGGCCATCATAGTCTCTTGTCAGAATTTTGCAATGACATCCAAACTGGTCTCCCCATTCCCATCCTTCCCTCCTAAAGATTAATCTGGACATAGTAGCCACGATAACCTTGTTCAAACCTTCTAATTGGAGTCAAACCCCAAATCCCTACAATGACCCATAAAGACTACCTGATAAGGCTTCCTGTTACCTAAGACTTCAGATCTAACTCTTCTCCCCAGCTGACACTCCACTTCAGCTACCCAGACCTTCTTATCCCTGTAAAAAGCCAGCAGAGCCATGCTTTGAACTCAAGGGCTTTATGCTTTCCTGAACCTCAGCCTAACACACTCCTCCAGATAATGGCTGCATGCTCCTTCATTTCCTTTGGGTCTTTACTTAAACGGCATCTTCTCCACAAGTTCTCTGGTCACCCTACCCCAAATTTCTGCAAGGCTTCCTACTTTCCTTTTCGGTTTCATTTTTCTCCCTAGCCCTGACCATCATCCAACATATCATATGTTTTAAAATATTTACTTTGTTTATTGACTGTCTCCCTTAGTAGACTCTGAGTTCTATGTGGGTAGAGATTTCTATTTATCTTGTTTACTGCAGTAGTAACCTGAGTAGGTGGGGATGGGGGGCGCAGCAGTATTTGTTGCTGAATACTCTCAACAATCTTAGCCAGTGGTTCTCAAATTTCAGTTTGAAAGATTCACCTGTTAAAAGCAAAATGATTCAACAAAACATAAAGGATTTCTAGTCCTAAACTCTCCGCTCCCAAGAACTCGGACACACTAGGAGTGGGTGACTCCCAGGTCTCTCACATCTGCACTTGGAAAAAGTGCTCTGGACCCCACCCGCTGGGTCTCTTACAGGCTATCGAGTGGTGACCATATTCCTATAGAACAGGAGTGGGCAAATCATGGCTCATGGGCTAGCTCGGGCCCACCACTCATTTTTGTAAATAATGTTTTACTGGAATAGCCATACTTATTAGTTTACATAGTGCCTATGTCTGCTTTTTCATTACAACAACAGAGTTGAGGAGATGTGCTTTTGAAGCCTAAAATATTCACTATCTGGCTTTCACATTTTGTGGACCCCCAATACAGAATGTAAGATAAGTTATTCCTGAGTACTATCTAATGATAAGTCATTTTTTAAAAAGCTGAAAGCATCCTAATGTATAATTAAGACAAATCTATCTCACTTACACAGAAAATTTATATTATTCCTTATCCTTAATTTCTCAAACAATAGGCCATTTTTATTTCTGTAACCAACCTTAAATAAAAAATTAAATTGTGTTATAAATAGCCTTTGCATGTTTGCAATTTGCATGTATACATATTGCCTCCCACGGGGCTCTTATTAAAATTTCATCACTCTGGGAAATTTTTCATTTAGATATTTTTCAAAAGAAAAACTGTAATTTCAAATTATTTGAAAAATAAATTAACTCTCACCACAGGTAAAAATTTAAAATATGGTATTTTATTGTTTAATATTAAATATCTTGACACCTGTAGCATGAAAGTGAAAGCAAAACCAGTATTAGTCTAGGATGGCCAAGCTAACTTCTCCCTACAAAAGAGAAACACATAAACAAAAAAGAAGGATTTCTGAGAGAAAATTACTTCATCCCATCCTGACAGGGAAACCTCAGTGAAGGCTCTAAGCTCTCTGTCCGTGCAGTCACTGCTGCAAGGACTTCAGTTGTTTGAAACTGCAACTTGTTTAAAAGCTCACTTAGTTGCTCAAGCTGAGCAGTTTTAATTTATTTTAATAGTTGAGGCCAGAAAAGACTATTACCACAACTGCAGGAAAGCATTATTAAAGCCAGCTGTTAGGCTGCTTTTATCTTTATACTAGAGAAAGACGTGTTCTATTTTTAATATTTAGAATCTCTGCTCTTTAAAGTTTCAAAATTACATTTTGTAAGAAAATGAAACTTAATTTCTATTTCTTGAACTTTGAGAGGTAATTTGGTAAGTAAGTAAGCTTTCCCCACCTCCATTCTCTAAATCCTGGTGCATTTAGTTCTGTGAAATGCCATTTTTAATGTTGGAATTTTTAAACTATATATACATTGATAGTTAAGTAAGTCAGTTCTGCTTGAGATTTTCAGTATCTTATTTATTCAAACTAAGAAAAGATATTCAAACTAATCTTTTAGTTTGTTATCTAGGATCAAAGATAGTATCTACAACTTCTGGGAGAGGGAAAGGGAGTAGTTCCTGAGGTTAGAGTATTTCCCAAGACTAATTTCTGAAACTGGTCAGGAAGGAAAGAGGAAAGACAAACAAACCATTGGGGTGAAGACAATATGAAGATTAATAACAACAGAAGGGAACTGAGAAGGCATGTAGACTATTTAACGATCGTATACATAGTACAGTAAACCAAGTGCCACTGATAATAAAATAGCTGCATTCTCAGAGTCTGATTAGGAATAGCAGAGCAGATGGGTATGCTTGGTTATGAAGGTATCATCAAAATGCAGGGTTTATTTCTAGAAATAGGTTAAATAAATCGACCTCCAGAAACGTTCAACCAGGACTTGCAAAAACATTTCTTTTTGTTTTTCTTTTTCAGTTTCAAGTGTTAGATTAAATAACCATTTTTTTCATTTTTGATTCATTTTAATTTTTTTCTTTTAACATATTAAGACTATTACCCTAAGCTAAGCTTTGTTTTTATCTTCATTGTAAGTGATTTATATTGAGCTTTTTAAAATCAATAATACCACTGAGGAGAAAGGGGGACATTTCTTTGTAATTTTTGTTCTTCTTATTGCGTTATTACTGTATCAAAGTGTTAGGTCAGCCTGCTACAGTGCAGTCTTGCTAAAAATAAAACCTTTGAAAAACATACCCTGAAGAGTAGAGACATCTGCAAACCACCACTAGATGGCAAGGCAGCTTTATCATTGCTCACGTCATGCCTGTGAAGAAAACATGCCTTACAAACCTGCCGCTATATGTTTCCTGCCTTATCAGAGCTGCAATCAATTCAGACTTTAAAACATAGATGACCACCTTGGTATGAAACTAAGTTACTTGGTACACATTATCTTTAACAAGTATTTAGAATCTTATTCATGCCAAAGCCTTAAATTTACAACCCAACACCAACTGACCATTAGTTTGCAACAGTTTCAGTTAAGAAAACTAAAGTTCCGGGGACTATAATACAGTAAATATATTAAGATGAAAATCAAAATAAAACATAATATAGTAACAATGAACAAAAGGCTATACAAAGATCAAAATTAGATATTTACAAGTATATTCCATATTAGGTCTATGCTCAAAGATATCTACAAAGTACTTATTAAAATATTATATTGTGGTTTTATATAATAGACATATGTTTAGTAGAATGATAAAAACAAGATACAGGCCCAGCAAATGTGGCTCCATGGTTGAGCATTGACCCATGAACCAAGAGGTTACTGGTGGATTCCTGATCAGAGCATATGCCCAAGTTTCAGGCTAGATCCCAGTAGGGGGCATGCAGGAGGCAACCAATGCATGTTTCTAGTTGTTTCTATCTCCCTTCCTCTCTCTAAAATCAATAAAAACATATTTAAAGTTTAAAAAAGATATAGTTTTCTTCTTAAAAGTTATTATAAAAGGAAGAAAGGAGGGAACAAAGTATTTTCATGCCCTTCCTCCATTTTTTTTGGCTGAAATAAGAAATGTTCTTTTTTATTTTTTAATGTGGCACAAGTTATAGTAAATTCACAAGAGAAGTTTTCTTGTTACTCAAAACAATAAAATTATGGTACTTCATAAGGTAAGAGAGTTAATTTTTTTAAAGCACAAAAGAATAAAAACTTTTTTATTTTATGCATTTTACTAAACTATTTTGATTATTATACATAACTGAGAAGAAATCTAATTGGTTCAAGGAACACTGCTGCCTATGCAATAAAATTATAGGAATCAAACTTTACCTTTCTTTTAGTAAGAGTACTATGAGAATGAATAAATAGCAGATTGACACTTTTAATACATAATTCGGATTTGCTAGTATACAGTGAAACTTCTGAATAAGTCTCTAGCACAGGGACAGGAGAGGCAGATTACAAACTCAGCTCTGAGTGCACTGAGTCCACTTTGCGTACGTTCATCGCACCACAATACTGCATTTTCTCCCACTAACATTGACAAATGAACATGCAGGCCAACGAACATTTAGGTTTAAAGCCTAGTAGAAATTTAAGAAAGTCTCCTTCCCTCTGACCCCATAGCAAGACTTCCCAATTTAAGAACGCTGCTCTAAAACCCTTCACCAGTTCCATGGGAGGTCACTTTGAGAATTCATAGGGTTTTGTATATAAATTATTGCTTTGATGAAAGACTCAAAGTAAATAAATATATGTGACTTTATTTTTTTATAAATGGCTTTATTTTACCAAATGGATACCTCTTTTGCATGCCAAACTATCCCCATTGATTTTACTTAATTCGTTTCCTACTCAATAACTGAAGCTCTCCCATTTCAATGAAAACATCAAAGTGTAAGTATGAACAACATTAATATCTGTCACAAATGGAAAGACACTAATCTCAAGACTGCCTTCCAGGATGGACTTGTTAAATGTATGAGGTATTAATCATAATTATTCATTTTAGAGTTTAATTGTTATTATTCAAATGGAGTTGTTACATAATCACAAATTTAGTTTGTGATAATTCCATGTGGTAATGTATTTAAGTCAGAGATAGAAAAGAAGGGGTCTGTTTTGCAATGTTAACAGGGATAATGTCTATTTTGGAGAAATATTTTGATGTACTTCTTACGATAAGATCACATAGTAAGTCGAATTCCAAACTATTAAATCCAGTATTTCATATGCGAGTTACAAATTCTTTCTTTCTTTTTTTTTTAAATGTGCAACACTGCATGAATTTGTGTGTCATCCTTGCACAGGGGCCATGCTAATGTTCTTGGTATTGTTCCAATTTTAGTATATGTGCTGCTGAAGTGAGCACCAAATTCTTCTTTCTTTAGTTTCATTTATTCATTAAAACGCTAATGGATTCAATTCTTTCCTGCTCTAGTCCCATTCCAGCTGCCCCCAAATAAGCTTTACACTTCTTCACTAAGGATGGGGATTTGAAATCTAGCTAACTATTGGAGTTTAATATTTTTTTGGAACCAAACCAGAAACTGGTGTTAAAACTTATATTATAATTTTTTGTTGCTATTTCTACTCAGAGAAGGCAGCTACTCTTCAACTAACACAGGGGATGGCCAGAATCATGCTGAAGTATGGCCCAATCACAGTAGGAAACCAATGCTGACATTTAGGAAATACTTGAGTAGACTGATCCCATGTGTACCAAAAGATACATCCTATTTCTTTTTTTAAAAGTTTGATAGTTTGAATTATTCAATATTTCAGAGAGACATTCCTAGGGAGACTGGACATATTTCAACCTGTTGAACGGGAAATAGAGTATTTGGGATTAGCTGGAATGGTCTCCCTGAATAGAGGGATGACATGAATCAGATCAAACATAGCTAATACTTTTTCTAAGTCTATCTTTCCTAAGTCAGATAAAAAAATTAAAATTTTCCAGAAGCCTAAAGTTGAAATCTCAGGTTCATTATATTTTTAAATTTTTTTGATTGACTCAGAGAAGAAGAGGGAGAGAGAGAGAGAGAGAAACATTAATGATGATAGAGACTGCATGTCCCCTACTGGGGATCAAGCCTGCAACCCAGGCATGTATCCCAACTGGGAATCAAACTGTGACCTCCTGGTTTACAGGTCTATGTTCAACCACTGAGCCATGCCGGCTGAGCCTCAAATTCATTCTTGATTCTTCCAGCTCTTTTCTATCCCTAATTTGGTTAACCAACTGAGACCTAGCAAACATAACTATGAAATGCTGCTTCCTTTCCAATTTGTTTTCAACAGTTTCAGTTAAGAAAACTAAAGATCCAGCCACTAGAATACAGTAAATGCCACTGCTCTTGAATATGTCCACAAACTGTCTTCTTTGGGTTACTGTAATAGCCAACCAACTGATACCCTGCATCCAGCTCTACAATGGGTACTGTTGCTTTGTTCATCTTTTGAGTGTTACTGTTTTTGGAGTTCTGTTGTTTCCCCTCTCACTCTGTCATTCTGTACTTCCCCCTGGACATTTACCATATTTTCTGGCATATAAGACGACTTTTTAACCCAGGAAAATCTTCTCAAAAGTTGGGGGTCATCTTATACGCTGGGTGTCGTCTTATAGGGCGGGTGCTGAAACTTCTGAGCTGGACTGGGAAATCTGCGGTCGCTGCATACGGTGGGGGGAGCTCAAAAACGGCCGCACTCCATTCACTTCAATGGAGCCGGATGGAGACCGCAAGTGTCTCTAGTCGGCTCCTTTTTGTGTTGCATATGGTCTCCATCCGGACTTTTTAACCCAGGAAAATCTTCTCAAAATTTGGGGGTCATCTTACATGCCGGGAAATACGGTAATAAAGGCACTGTGGATTCAAGTGCCCTTAATATGATGATAATCCTGCAATTTTTATCTCTAGCCTAGATCATTATCTTAGGCCTCAGACCTGTAAATTCACTGGCCTAAGAGTTATCTCTTGGAGGTCCCACAGAAACCTCATCTGTTCACCTCAATCTTACCCCTCATTTGTGGTCCCAATCTGAGAGCCAGAAACCAGATGCTATTCTTGAGCTCTTTCACTCATAATCTCGCCTTTATTTGTCACTCATATCTGTTCATCTTTTTCCACACTCACGATTAGTCCAGGCCATCATTAAATTTTCCCTGGATTACTGTACCAGACTCCTAAATAGTCTTCCTACCCTCAGGCTTGTACCACTGCAATCCTGGCTACACACTGCAATTGGAGTAATTTTTTCTAAAAATGCAAATATGGACAAGCCTCTCTCCTGCTTAAAATCCTACAATAGCTTACTGCTGCCCTTAAGATCAAGGTACAAATGCATAACTAATCTATAAGGCTCCTCAAGGTTCCTCTGGAGACTCATCACTAGCTACTGTCCCTTCAGCTAATTAAGCTCTGGTTTTACATTTGGTCTCTAGGCTTTCCACCCTGGGTCTTTGAAATTCGTTTTCCTCTTCCTGGAATATTCTTTCTCTCTCTCCCTGCCTCCTTTGCCAAACTCATCTTTAGATGCCAATTGGATTTCATTTACTATTTCCCTGAAATGCCCCTCCCAAAATTGGGTTTGGTGGCTTTCTGATTTGCTCTAAGAGAACACTCTATTCATTTTATATGGCCATGATGTTTCTATACTCTAATTGCCTTCTCTTTCTCTCTCTCTCTCTCTCTCTCTCTCTCTCTCTCTCTCTCTCTCTCTCTCTCTCATTAACCATACCATGAGTTTTTTGAGGGTAAGGGCTTTGTATGTAATTGTATCATAGATGCCTAACAAAGCCTGAATGCATTCTATAGTTTGAATTCAGGTTCTTCTAAAAGATGTCTGACAGCTCTTCCAGGCCTACTGAATAAAGACTCCAGTTTTAACATGGCATATAAGGCCCCTCTCAATGTGCTAGAAGATATCTTCCCAACTTCATGTCCAGGAACTCCTGCCTATGCTCCCTCTACTTTCTGAGTATATTACTCTGAACACCTCCGCACAGGGTCATTTTGATGCCGCCACACTTTTCCTTATACTATTCCCACTTTCTGGAATATCATTCCTCTGCTTGTTTCCTGAACAACTTTTTCCAAACCCCTCTTAGTTCCAACTCAGGCAGACTTAATAGCTCTCTTATAGGTCATCATGGAACTTTACATTTTCCTCTGTTACAGCACTTATCTTGCTGTATTAGTTATTTCTCTTTAATGCCTCTCTGGCTAGACAATGAACTTCAGGAAGATACATATTATGTATACTCATTTTTAGATGCCCGCCACAGTGCCTGGCTTCTACTAGGATTCAACTATTTATCACATTGAAATAATTAAGAACATTTACTGTTTCAACTACTCTTATCAAGATTAAGGCAGAAGACAGGTGGGGGAGAATAGTTCATTCTACAAAATGGAAAAGTGAAAATGTATAGTTTTATATACTTTGTTTAACCCTAGGAAGAATTTGGCTTCCTTCCCAACCTACCCCCTTATGTATCCTTGGCAAGAGGAATAAGAGCATGAGAGGGAAAAATGAGCTAGAAATGTTTTATGAGTAAAGCTCTACTAAAACTGTAAAAGGAGAATTTAATGACTAAAGTCCAGAAACCTTTATTTGAATCCCAGCCCCGTTACTTTCTGACATTGTGCAAACCACTATATCTACCAAGCCTTGGCTTTTTCATCTCTGCAATGGCAATGATAACAATACATACTTCACATCTAGGGTTATTGTAAGGATTAAGAGTTTATATATGTAAAATATTTAGAACAAAGCATGGCATACAGTAAGCAGTTATTGTGTTAAATATTGTTATTATAGCACGTTACACTAATTCCTATAATGTCTTTAACTCTAGTTTTTAACTCCTAAATTCTTCTTAATTTTCTCAAAGGGTAGTAAAAAATTAACCAGATAGTAAAATAAATGAATTTCGAAATCTGTGTTGGTTTGGGTTAGAAAACTGTCAAATTTAAGATGTGGATGCCATAAAATTAAAACGGAATGTACTGTAATTCTTAAATCACTATCATCATTGCTAAGATAAGAGTTTTTATTAAAATTTCATAATACTAACATGTGATGTAATGATATTAATAAAAATTCCAGCTTAAAAGCCACAAATATTTTGATATGACCTATAATCTTGATAAGTAAATAGGTTATGATTTAGCCATATTTTTTTAAAGTACAGACAAATCTTGATTACCTTTAGTCTCTGGAGACATGGATAACTTAAATATTTAAAATCCATTTCAGAACTTCATCTTTAGCCTCTTCTCCTATCAAACCTTTACCATAGTTCACTTAATGGGCTAATTTGCACTTCAACTCCTTTTTTCCTTCTTGAACAATGAAATAGCAAAATAAATAAATGAATAAAGTTTGGACAATAATATAGGAAGGAAGGGCTAATGTCTTTGAATAATCAAGAATTGGCTGCACAGCATTATGTTTATCTTAAGAATAAAAATAGTATCATTCTCCTTCATATCTTTAAATAAAATCAAGCAGGAGTTCCTATGCCTTAACATTCCTAGTCCGAGTTTCTCTAAGTACCTGAAAGAACCCTGGTGGTACAGGACCTACTGGCATGCCATCTCCTGGGGGAATGTTTCCTAGCACTGGACTGGGAGCTGCTGCAGCACTCTGAAAAGAATAAAGGAGAAACAAACCTATATCATTACAGAGAAGGCACAAAACCAAAGACTAATGATAATAGATTGCAAGAGGGGAAGCTTTTCATTCCTGGGAACAAATATTGATAATTTCCCCCTCTATAGCGGTAAACTAAGATACAACAGTTAGTTTAGTATATGATTAAGTTATTTGGTTTAAACAGGTCTCTTTAAGTTTTCTAAAGTCACAGAACTTTAATAAGACATTATATTTGAATGACATATAAAAAACAAATACCACAACAAAATGATAAAAGTTTAAACAAATGCTTTAAGGCACAGGCATCTGAAATGGCAACATTGTAAAAATAGGTAAATATATAAGTACTAAGTTTGAAAATGGTAATTGTAGGAGTTGGAAAACAGAACTATCTTTTTAGACTACACTTTTCTGTATGTCATAAATAAATTAAGTTTCTGCCTGTAGGTGGCAACACATTATTTATTATCTTTCTGATAGGCTACAATTGGTAGCTAAAACATAATTGATAGTAAAAATAACATGGTGAGTGTAAAAAAAAATTATTAGGAGACTTAATAAGAGAAAAGAATTAGATCTGGAGAGAATAGTCTCATATAAACAGATTATTTAAAAAAAACGTTGAAAAATTCAAAGTCTACTTCACTTGCAAATTATTTCATTGAATTCTAGGGCTTCATGACATAAAAGTAGAAAAATCTTTGGGTGTAGACTTTGTAATAAAATCAATGTTTTAGATTTAATGCTTGCACAGAATTGCTCTACAATCATGGATTTCATCTCTCAACCTGGGTGGACATATTACAAACACTGAGAACAGTCAAGAAGGAAACACAAATATGCTAAAGACATATTTGTATAAATCTAAGTGTTCTGCTATGAAAAGAACTCAAAATAAACATTGGATCTAGTAAATCTGTGGCACTATCCTCACCTATTCATTCATATACTAATATCCCAACAGAAGATGTAATATCTCAGTATGTTTGTAGCATATATCTCCCAGTATATAAACTGATAAAATAATAATGTTTACTCTATTGCACTGGCAGTTAATAATGAAGGCCAATGATTTTAATATTTCCTGAAAAAATCTAGGTGTAAATGTGGCTATCTAAAATGCTGCTTACCTATCAATGCTAAAATTCTAAATGTCTGATAAAGCATACAACTATAAAAGAAATAATATTTCTTAAACATTAATATATTATTCTATTTTAAGCAAAAGCATGCAATTAAATGTAGGGTACATTAATCGAATACCTAGCATTTGCCAGATATTGTTCTATATCATCTAATATGTCAACACTCACGTTTTTTTAAAAACTGAAAGGCAAATTTCTTTTTTTCATTTTAACTAAACTTGCATAAAGACTAAATATTAAATGTTAGAGTAAGAGGAAATTTTACCACCTAACAAATATTCTCTTTTAGTCTAAATGTATATAATTAAGGCAGATCTGGGAAGAAAGTTTTGATCTGCATCCTTTGGCAGTCAGGGGAAGCTGCTCTTAGTACTAAAAGCTGGACACTGGATGTCATTATTGTTCTAATTAATTGCTGAACAGAAACTTGTTTTTGCAATACAAAAGACAGATTTGCAAACCACACTCACCTATCTATGTGTACAAAAGCCTAAGTGACCATCCAACCATCCGTTTCAACCAGTAGCTATGACGTGCACTGACCACCCAGGGGGGCAGATGCTCAACACACAGGCATGGAAACATGCAACAGACTGATGAGTCTCAGAGGGGAGAGGGAGAGAGGAGGGTGGGAAGAGATTAACCAAAGATCTTATCTGCTTACTAGAGGCCCGGTACATGGATTCATGCATCGGTGGGGTCCCTCGGCCTGGCCTGCGGGGGGATTGGGCTGAAACTGGCAGTCTGACATCCCCTGAGGGGTCCTGGATTGTGAGAGGACACAGGCCAGGCTGAGGGACCCCACTGGTGCATGAATCCGTGCACCAGGCCTCTAGTACTTGCATAGAAATTCATACTATGATGTGATCAGGTTTACAAAACCAAAACAGAATTCAGTGAATTACTGCAACTTCCTAGTGTAGTTCAAAGATGAAATTTCTCCCTTAATTCTACTTGGCTAGAAAGTACATAAAAGAAGATTTTGCCTATCCAAAGGAAATAAAAATGTTTGTTTGCAACTAAATTAAAATTCAAGAAGTAAAGATGCAGGGTCACCAGTGGCTCCTTTACTTTTCTGGGGGACTACATAAAGGTACTTAATATGCTAATTTTTCTTCCGAGTTCTTTATTGTACATGTTTCTTATGTTTTTTCCAGGTATTATTTAAAAGTGAGACATAATTGTCAGATGAAGATTTAAGCAATGTAAATCCTTCAAATGACTTTAAATTTTAATTTCATTATTCAAAATTATTTAATAAATTCAATCAAAATATATTGTCAAGGACTCTTTTAAGTTGTGCAATATAGCAGTTAATATCCTTGCCCTTTATTTTTGCTTTTTAAAAAACTAATATACATATTTTATTGTTGAGAGTATTACAGATATCTCCCATTTCCCGGCCCCCTTGGTCCCACTCTGCCCAGCCCTCCCCTCCCCCAGGCCTTCACCACACTATTGTCGGTGTCCATGGGCTGTGCATATAAGTATATAGGTTCTTTGGTTTATCTCTTCACTGTCCATGCCCTCCCCACCAGAGATATGTCCATCTGTTTCATGTCTCCATGCTTCTGAAACATATAAAGTGGCTAAGAATCGGTGATCTAAATATTACAGATGATGTTTGCCATGCAGAAGAAAAAAAGAGTGCTGTGATTAGCTGGTAATTTCTACAAAATGCTAACTTTTTCATATGAAAGCCAAGAAGCATGGGAAATTACAGAAAACAGAAGGGAAGCAGCTACGAATGCTAAAAAATGTTTTAAGTACAAGAGAAATGCAAAAAGACCCTGATAAACACAGTGATGATTTCATTCCTAAGAATACTTTAGGAGGCAGTCTTTGATTCAGTTGTTAGTTTTCAGGACAGCAGCCATATTTCCTGGTTCCTTGAATTCTATATTCAGCTTTAATCAGAAGTAATAGGGCTGACATAAGGGACTTGTTTTGAGACCATTACATTCTAAATGATATCTTCATAACTGTACACGCATCCCAAATATTAGGTGCCTAGCCATTTGATCACATAAAATTTTGAATCTGGTATAAATAATCCCCAAAGTAATGATTATAAATTATTAAGAAAACTCATATTAATAGCATATAAAAGTTTGTTTAAAAATGAAATGAAATGGGGATATTTATGATACCATTATCATCATTCATATATTATATTTATAAGTTCAGCCCTCAAGAAGCATTTATCATCTTCATATGAACTTCTGATGTTGTGTAAATTGTTATTAGTGCAATAAGCCTGCATTATGGCCAAATGACCACACCATAAGCCAATCTGAGAGAGCTTTTCCATTAAACATCCCTCTTCCCATCCACAATCTAATATTTTAGACAAACACTTAATAAAGTGACCTTCAACAATATTTCAAAATACCATAGTCTAAAGAGAAACACAAGGAAAAAGTGTTAGGCATATTAATGTTGTACCCTTTTTCACAAGTTTGTAACTGTTACTGTTATTTTCCTGTTTATTCTTTTTAACTCAAAGATGGAAGACTATCTTTTTTCTACACTGTTGATTCAGTGTAAAAATTCCTGGGCTTCTACTTGAGAGTTTAAATATTTTATTCTGACTAGAACCTTACAGGAGAAATTGGATGAGTCACCTTTTGAGAAAGAAAAAATTTCCCCTCTGTGGTAGGCAGAGCAGCCACCCAAAGATATCCATGCAAACCCCAGGGCCTGTGAATGTGGCAGCCTCTAGAAGCCAAGAGCAGCCCCAGGCTGACTCCTAAAACCCCAAGGAACAGAATGCTACCAACAAACTACATGAACTTGAAAGTAGATTCTTTCCAGAGCCTCCTGATAAGAACCCAGCTGGCTCATGCCCCTTGATTTCAGACTTGCAAGATCTGGAGTAGAGAAACCAGCCCACTTATGTAAGACTCTGACCTACAGAACCGAGAGATAATATATTTACAGTGCTTTAAGCTGCTAACCTTGTGGTAATTTATGTCAGCAGTATAAAAGAAATACAGCCCTCCCCCAAAATGACTATTTCATTTTGAAGGGCATCTAGAAATTAGGGAATTCTATAGCTCCTCAGAGGTAACTGTACACAGTTGCACAGTATGCATTTGACCTGTTGCACAGGATGATTTGCTGGTACTCCCATCTTTATTACATCAAGTGACCATCAGATTAAAAATAAAACTATCTCCTAGGTTTAACAAAGCTTGGTTCTACGGTTTACCTGGTCTCACAGTTCTTTCAGTGACTTTTAACTGTGTCCTCTGTGAATCAGTTTTCCCCTGTTCAGAAGGGAACAGTGAGAAGCACAGTGCGAAGAAGGGCACATGCAGCATCTCTTCTTCAGTCCCAATTGCCTGCCAGACTTCTAATTGCTTTTATCTTAGTCATAAAGGAATCGCTCTGTAACTATTAACAGAAGGTTCTACCAATGCCATCTAGACTCTAGCCAAGCTCATTTCTAGGGTAGGGAAAATACATAAAGATTGAAGATTACCACCATGTAAACTCTGCTCCCTGCACACTGATTCAAAGTTACTAGGATGCAGCCTCAATCCTTGTGCCAAAAGAGGGTTCATTTCTTTCTTTCATTTGCTGAGCTTCCAGCCTCAGTTCCCACCTAACTAGTACCTTGATGTCTCAGAGACCAAAGCCAACACTCTATTGAGTTCTTCCCTCATATTACTTCTTAGGGGCTATGTTCTACCACTGGACTTCCATTTCCACAGCTGAATCCTCAGTACTTGATGTTGGGTTCCCTCGTTGCCAATAGCTCCCCTGCCTAGCTCTCCACTTACCATTTCTTACCATGCTGCCCCTGGTGCATAGTATTTGCCACCTGCCAAGCATTTCCATCACTCATTCTATAACATCATAATGAAGACCATTTGCACATACCCTCTGCCAGTTGTCTGCTACCAGTTTCCAAAATCTCCAAGGCTAATCTACTAACCTGTCTTTACTTCTTCTCAACTGTCTACTGTAGGACCTCTCTCAACTGCTTACTCTGTCATCCTAAAATGGCCTTGTCTTAGAATCCAAGACACATGTGTCCTGACTGCACAACCACAGAGCCTCTATTTTAGGAAGGTCTTTTTTTAAATCTTTGTCACAGTACAGATTAAAGCCATGGAGGTACAGCCTGTATCAATAGCATGAGTCATTGCAATTTTTGCTTTGTTTTTTTTTCCAGGATGAAGTTAATCATTAGGTACTCATTTTTTAAAAAGTTATATCCCTTATGAGATAAATATTTATGCAAAAGACATATTTCCTCTAAAATATCTTTTTTCTTTTGAAATATACAGCTTTTGTAGGAAGAAATTTAAAGTCAATAATTGTGAGTTTTTTCCTTAAACAGCATTATTAGCATGAATCTGAAACAATATGTATCTAATATAACAAATTTCAAAAAGCTCTTAAATTTTATCTAGAACAAATGATTAAATATGCTTAAGTAGGTATTCTAATAGGTTTATAAAGGAAATTTCAAATTATTTCACTATATCACAATATTTTAGGATTATTCCCATACTAAAATTAATTTTTAAAGTTACAACATTAATTTTATTTAAAATATCTCATATTCCCCAAAGGGTTGTTATTATGGATAAAAAGAGTACTTGAAATTAACTTGAGTAGAAATAATACTGTTTAGCTTTAAAAGATGTTAATTACTGCTTTCTTAAAAGTGGCATAACAAATGGATTATAAGAGGCACAAAATAAAAATAATAAGATAACAAATAAAAATATCTGTTTATATTGGCTCCAAACTGGAAACAGGGCTAAGGCACGGAACCAGTTTTCTAAATTATTTTTTAAAATATATAGTAAAATTCTGTTCAATACTGCCACTGGCTTTGAAACTCTTTAATTGATGCCATAAGGTAAAATAAAACATTACCACATGTTAGTACATAGGAACACACAGATGAAGAGATAGCTGCCAAGCGTGCTTTTATATCAGTGTACATAATGTGGTGGAGAGATCACCTAAACACACCTGAACAAAGATCCTAAGGATAATGCATAATAATACAAGTAACTAGGCTAAAAAAATGAGAACTTCATCTAACTGTTACTTTCTGTTTGAACAGAGAAACAAAAGGTAAAGCCAGTAATGCTTAGAGATTCACTTTAAAATTTAAAAAATCAATTTCACTGGACAGTGATTGAGACCTTTTGGCCAAACTTATCCACCTTCAACTACAGTGCTCTATAGTAATCACTGATGTTCACTGATACCTGTAAGATAGTCATCAGAGAAAGATGGTTAAATATAGTTCCAACATAAAGAAACAGTGTGACTGTTTCTTAAATGTACCAAATCTTATATTGCAAAGGGGTACTGGGCTCTAGAGTACGCTATCACTCCTCAAAATATCTGATAGTGCCTCTTTTGGAACTATCTGCCTTCAGACACTGTACCACATATCTTGGATATTCTCAAGATAAAAAAAATCTTTATCCTTAAATAGTAAATTTACTTTTTGGAAATATGTAAAATTCATTTGGTATAGGGTTTTATGAATAGTGGGTAATGGGAAAGATAAAAGCATTTGAATTAAAATTTTAAAAATATGACTGGTTTTTCATATAAAGTGGTATTAAACTCAAATGCAAAAATTTTAAGTTATTTATTTTTTATTTTTAATGACAGCTGACATACAATATTATATTAGTTTCAGATGTACAACATAGCGATTTGACATTTATATGCCTTAAGAGGTCATCACCATGATAAGGCTAATAACCATCTACCACTATATGAAGTTATTATAATACTAGGATCCCTGTGCACAAAAATTTGTGCACTCGGGGGAGTCCCTCAGCCCAGCCCGGTCTGTGCCCTCCCACAGTCTGGGAACCCTTGGGGGATGTCCACCTGCTGGCTTAGGCCTGCTCCCTGGAGAATTGGGCCTAATCTGGCAGCCAGACATCGCTTTGGCAGCATGGGAGCCCTCAGGGGATGTCCACTTGCCATCGGGGAGCAGGCTGAAGCTGCAGTCAGACATCCTTAGTGCTGCTGAGGAGGCGAGAGAGTCTCTGGCCACCACCTCTGTGCTGGTAGCTGGCAGCCTGGCTTGTGGAGTAGAGCTCCCCCTATGGGAGCACAATGACCACCAGGGGACAGCTCCTGCATTGAGCATCTGCCCCCTGGTGGTCACTGTCTGTCATAGTGACCAGTCATTCCCAGTCATTCTGCTGTTAGGGTCAATTTGCATATTACCCTTTTATTATATAGGATAGAGGCCTGGTGCATGGGTGGGGGCAGCTGCTTTGCCCTGACGGGTGTCCCGGATCAGGGTGGGTGTCCCGCTGGGGTGCCTGGACAGCCTGGGTGAGGGGCTGATAGCTGTTTTCAGGCTGGCCACAGCCCCTTCATGGTGGGTGTCCCTGCTGGGTTGCCTGGCCAGCCTGGGTAAGGAGCTGATGGCTGTTTGCAGGCTCAACAAGGCCCCTAGCGACCCAAGCTCCCAGCAAGGCTGGCTGGAAGCAGGTATCTGGGATTTATTTATCTTCTATAATTGAAACTTTGTTGCCTTAAGCGGAGGCCACAGCCAGCCAAGGCAGGCGGGAAGCTTGGCTTCCTCCATTGCCAGGGCAACCAAGCCTCCTGCTTGCTCCAGTTCTGTGGCTGTCAGGCCACTATCTTGGCTGGGTTAATTTGCATACAGCTACTCTGATTGGCTGGTGGGTATAGCTTAGGTGTAGCAGAGTGACACCAATTTGCATGTTTCTTTTTTATTAGATTAGATTGTTGACTAAATTCCCTATGCGGTACACTATATACACAAAATTATTTTGTAACTAGACATCTGTACCTCTTAATCCTCTTCACTATTTTTGGCCTATCACTTAAATCCTCTCCCCTGTGGCAACCATCAATTTATTCTATATAAATCGATATCTATTTTGTTTTGTTCATTTGTGTGTTTTTTTGTTTTTAATATTTTTATTAATTTTTAGAGAGAGAGGAATGGAGAGGGAGAGAAAGAGAGAAACATGAATGCCAGAGTGAAACATCAATCGGCTGCCTCCTGCACATCCCCTGAGCCCTCAACCTCAGCATGTGCCCTGACTGGGAATCAAACTAGTAACCTTTTGGTGCATGGAACAATGCCCAACCAACTAAGCCACATTGGCCAGGGATGATCAACTATATTTATTTAAAAATGACTTTTCAAAATTACTTTCTTTTGCCTGCTAACTCAATGCCATCTTATAAATATTAAATTTAAAATGCCACAGTACCTTCTATAGAGTTTAAATATATACATACCTTTTTTTCTCCAAAAATCAGTCACACATAAAAAAAAAAAAATCAGTCATAATGAATGCTCTTAGAAAATATTGGAATAATGATTGGTAGAAATTTTGAGCTAGACTAATCATCACTTATACTTTGGGCTTTTAGAGTACAGGATAAATCCTGACCAAAAAAATAAATGGAATCTATCAAGAAACGTATGTTCAGACAACACTCCATCAGGCTTAGAGTTCTTAAAAAAATGTTTTAATTAGATCTAATATGTATTCTGCCCAAATAGTACTTCCTGGCATTTGTCTGAATTAAACAGAAGTAACTAAAAACGGGTCCTTGTCTCTTTCTCCCTTGAGTTTACTACTGTAGGCCATGAAATGTTTTAAAATGTATAGTATTAAGAAGATGGTTTCAACTGTTTAAAAAAATGTGTTTTATGACTTCAGAAAGGGAGTGGGATAGAAAGATAGAAACATCAACAATGAGAGAGAATCACTGATTGGCTGCCTGAATGCCCCCCACTGGGGATCTAGCCTGAAATCTAGACAGGTGCCCTGACCAGAAATCAAACCATGACCTCCTGGCTTGTAGGTCAACATTCAATCACTGAGCCATGCCAGCCGGGTTGATATTTTATAAACAAAACATTTGTATATACTTAATTAGCACTATATTAATTTTTCATTTAAGAAAGAGCAGCCTAAATGCTTAATAAGAAAGACATATCACATTTTTTAAATAAAGTAAACTCTGATGAGTTACTGACTTCAAGTTTTAAAAATTATAAATTTCCAAAATTTTCAAAAATTATCCCTCTTCTTTTAATCTATAATGTTAAAACCTGTTTGCTCATTATTATATCTTAACATTGAAATAAAATATCATTTGATCTGTTTTTAACCTCTCTTCATCAATCAATCCCTCATTTTGCTCTGATCACATGGCAAATACCTCTGTTCTAATCATGTCACTGATACAGGCAAATATCTTCTTTCAGTCCCATTTACTTAAGTTAATTCTACATTTCTTAATCTATATATATAAAAGCCTAAGTGATCAAATGACCAAATGACCAGTCGACCAGTCGCTATGACGTGCACTGACCACCAGAGGGCAGATGCTTAATGCAGAAGCTGCCCTCTGTGTTCCCACAGCCAACCTCCCATGGCCGGCCATCCTCCCAAGGAACCTCCCCCTTAGCCAGCCGGCCAACCTCCTGTGGTCCCTCCCCGCAATAGGCTGACCCCCTCCATCAACCCTGATGGGGCGGAGGGAGATAGCTGATCAACTTCCCGCAGTCTCTCCTCCTGGTTGGCCAACCTCTCACAGTTCCTCCTTCCAGCTCACCGCCTCCCCACCACCCCATCAGCTTGGATCGCCAGCCAGGCTGAGGGACCCCACTTGTGCACTAATTCATGCATCGGGCCTCTAGTCTTATAATAAGGCCCTTCATACTCTGAATCTGAATTGGGTTTCTAGGCCTTATTTCTACAGCCTTCCTACATATTTCCAACATCCTGTTAGTTTTGCACAGGCATCTGCCCCACCAAGTTAAAACTACGAGCCTCTTGGAAAGAAGCACAGTGCCTACCCCAATATCTTCCTTATACAATGGGATTTGAAAGTATCTATTGAAAGAATATATGAACAATTCTTATAAAATTATTTTGATTGAAGAATTATTATGACAGAGATTTTACTGAACACACTGACTCTGTTAATATGGCATTAAGATTTGGTTAAAGTACCATAAGAAGTCATAATCTTAAGGTCAATGGGTCTTGGTGTATCCATCCTCTCCTTTAATGCCCTTTTCCCCCCAGAGAGCAGTATTTTCTCCAGAGGACACCCCCTCTCCTTTTTTATGTTATGCTTCCCCTACTCTCCCGCCCATCCCTCATTTTAAAGACTCATGTCCAGATTGTATGACTCAAAGAAATAAAAGAATACCTCTGATATAATTACTTCTGCTTACTAACGGGCTGGTTAAACTTCAGGGTAAATGAATTTTAACCTTTAAACATTAATTAGTACTTACCTATATTTTATACTCCGAATCCACTTTCTGATGTCTGGAAAGCAGTATTATGCTTATGATACTGAAGTAGAAATTTTGGGGTAACATAGGCAGGCTTAGGGATTTTACAGAATTTGAGTCTGTGGAAAAGTGTGGGGCTGCAGACTGGGAGAAGGTATATTTCCATAACATAAGGAAGCCAGGAGCAGTTATATCTCCATAAGACAAGGGAGCAGCAACAGTTATATTTGTTTGGGACAAAGGAACTGGAAGTAGCCAGGAAAGGTCTATATTTACAAAATAAAGAGAAGGAAGCCCTTCATTTAGATGGAAAAGAAGAAAGCCCAGAGGGAAGGAGGAGGGAGAACCTCACAAGTCTAAGGGGAATACTGACCAATCAGAGGGGATATCAGGCACCAGGATCTGCAGTCTTTATAAAGCCATAGGGAAAGGAACCTAGTGGGATTCTTCCCCTCCCTACCTGGGAGTCTCTACTTGTTCTTCAATAAGTCTCCACCTTTGCTATACCACTTTCTGCCTGTGGATTCATTCTTTGATTCCGGTGAACAAAGAATTCAGGTTCAAGTCCAAATATTCGGTATCAATACTATTCTAATCTTTGATATTATCCAACACTAAGTATTTTTGTCTAACTTTTCATGAGTTTGGGTCTTGAGTCTCTATTAAAATGGGAATTTCTTTGAAGACCACAATAAAGTCTTATCTAAAGAAAACAGTACCTTAGACTTAATAGCTAGGTGTTCAATTGATTATGTTATAAAAACACCATATTAAATTACCCCAAATTTTTTACCAAAATAATTTTTATTACTGAGGAAATTATAAGCAATAGTTTAAAGGTTTTAAAAATAGATGAAAAAAAAGTCACACTGATTTATTATTTAACCTTTATTTTGAATTTGCACAAAAAGTCTAAAAGTTTAAAATAATCCTCAGTTGACTTTAACCGAGTGGAATGGGATGATTTGATTCTCAACATAAATTTAAAATGATCAACAAATGTCTACTGACATAACCATGTGAATATAATTTCAGGATTTGGCTTCTTGTTCATATTCTACAGAATCATGGATAAGAACTTATCAAGTTAGTTCTGAACTTCCAAAACACAGGCATAATATTATAAGAGAAGTATAGTAAGCATAGATAAAAGAAAACTCATCTAATCTAATGAAAGAGTAATATGCAAATTAACCATCACTCTGAGACACCTAAGCATGCCCACCAGCCAAGCCACGCCCCCAGCCAATCAGAGTGGTTGTACGCAAATTAACCCAGCCAATATGGCAGCCAGCAGCCACGGAGCTAGAGCAAACAGGAGGCTTCCATTGCAACAGTGATGGAGGAAACTGGCTGCCTAGGCTGGGTGGGCCTCTGCTTAAGGCAACAAAGTTTCAATTATAGAAGCCATGGAGCTGAAGCAAACAGGAGGCTTCATTGGCTGACTAGGCCTCTGCTCAAGGCAACAAAGTTTCAATTATAGAAGATCAATAAACCCCAGAAACCTGATTCCAGCCAGCCTCGCTGAGACGTTGGGTCAATGGGAGCTGTGGGCAGCCTGAAAATGGCCCTCAGCCCCTCACCGAGGCTGACCATACCCCCATGGGATGAGGGTTCCCACTGGGGGGCTTGGCTAACCTGCAAACAGCCATCAACCCCTCACCCAGGCTGGCCAGGCATGCTAGCAGGTGGACATTCCCTGAGGGTAAGGTGATCAGACGTCCCACTTTTGGCAGGACAGTCCCGATTTTTAACAATTTGTCCCGTGTCCTGCAGTGTTTTAAAAAAGTCCTGATTTTTTGAAAGAATGCAGGACAAGCTAGGGAACGGCGGGAGAACAGGAAGGGAATATACGGTTTTCGGCGGCCAAGTGGTCAATGGTGTCCTGCTTTACCAATATTAAAATCTTGTCACCTTACCTGAGAGGTCCCAGACTGCGAGAGGGCACAGGCCGGGCTGAGCTCCCCTCCCCCCCCCTCCCAGTGCACAAATTTTTGTGCACCAGGCCCCTAATGTTATTATAATTAATTAGGACTTTTCTTTTTACTATTAAAACAGCTAATTAACTAGCCTCTAAGATTTTTTCCCCCCTATATTACCTCATTACATTATAAAATTTGATTTCAGGAATTAGAAAAACAGACCTTAATTTTCTTAAATATATGTGTCTGCTTCATAACAATAAATTTGATGGTCTACATTCAGAAGATATTTAACACATGTGTAAGCACAAGTTTTATAATTAATTGTATTTCAAGTGAAGCGTTGTAGGCATCTCAGTTCTAGAATTTTATTATGCTCATAATTTTCAAACTTTTAGAAATGCAAATGCTGGTTGTACACAGCATTAACCTATAAAATTCTGGAAGTCTAAAAGCAGTCTTCCTCAATGGGAAAGCTTGAACAACAAATATCTCTCTAAGGGAAATTTTCTGCTTATATTCTACTATTAATTAAAAATATTTTATATATAAATGTAACTGAATTTCCTTCAGTCAAGCCATTAATGTAAATCTTGCTTACATTTTTTTGAAGGTAATGTTTCAATGAAAAGATTTGGTAATTATATTTCAATAAATTAAGTATTCTAGAATTTAAAAATATATAGTTCATCAAATTTAGAAAAAAATTAGAATTTGTTTATTTTTATGCCATTGCTGTTTTGCTATCATATATACTTTAAAAATACCAACAAGGCAATTCTTTTAAAATATTGACATCAATTTTGAAAATGTAAAATAAATAAATAAAAATGTTGACACTTACTAAGTATTTATATATAAATATTTTATGTTAGTTATACATTTCAGAGAATTTCTAAAGACCTGGAGCAGTCTATTTTAAGAAAATAATTAAATGAACATTAAAATATATTAGTGTTAACTTACATTTCACTATCCACCTTCTGTATAAATATTTGTGATCATTCTCAGAATCTTTTTCCAGTTATACTTATTTGGGATTAGCAAAAAGTTGGATACAGATTTATTTTGTTTTGGAGCATGAAGCTAATAACATTAGCTGGGTAAGTCCTTGAATGTGTGAATATTTGTGTTGATTGTTGTATTGAGAGACACATAAGCAAACAAGGGTCTATAAAATATGTTGAGCACTAGTCACATTCACATGACTCAGTTGGTTTCACAAATAGTTTATATCTGAAATAAACATCTAAGAAGTAGAATAAGCCATATATTTGATTATAATCAGAAACTATATGAAGAAACCAGAGATTTACACAGTGAAAACAAAGTAAAACAATATTTACTGAAAATAATGTGAAGGCGTGCGTGTGTGGAAGGAGGTAGTAGAACACAATATAGTTTAGGATCGTTTAATTCTTCAGTTAACTTATGACTCAAATGATGATAGGCTTTTGATAATTATAAAGAGCAGTAAAATGGCAAGTAGGTTCAGAATTTATAAATTTTTCCTCATCCATTTTTTATGGCAATGTATAAAATACAGCATGTAATACTATCTCTTCACTTGAAAAGGCAACATTAAAAATAGGTCACAGCTTCTGATGGAGGTTAGGAACTGCCAGGGGGAGGACTACAGCACAGCAGGAGTTCAGGAAATGATAATAATGAGAAGCAGTACTGCTGAGAACCAGACCAGAGGCTTGAATTCTCACTCTGCCCCTATTGCCTACCCTAGGCCATATTTTCAGGTGGCCTCAGTTGTGTCACTTAAACTCTCAGTGAACTGACAAACAGTCATATTGAGTTTACATTCCTTACAAATTTAAATGTAAGCTCAAATACAGCACTGATGAAATACGCATGCAATATATATTCCTTTACTCATGATCCTACACTTGGTAAACTACCTTTTAATGTTTTATTTTCTCTAAGGCAATTTGTTGATTTACATAAATCACAAAGGTTAGAGATCAGTTCTAAAAATATGAAATTCTTTCAGAAAAAAAGATTTCTTTAAGAAGGAAAAAGGGTGGGGTTGGTGTAGCTCAGTGATTGAGCATCCACCCATGAACCAGGAGGTCACCATGGGATTCCTTATCAGGGCACATGCCCAGGTTTCAAACTCCATCCCTTGTAGGGGCATGCAGGAGGCAGCTGATAGGCGATTCTCTCTCATCATTGATGTTTTATCTCTCTCTCTTCCTTCCTCTTTAAAATCAATAAAAATATTTTTTTTAAGGTTTTAAAAAAGAAGGAAAAAGGGGAAGAAAAACACTTTAAAATAGTTTCTTTTTTCCTTCCTTACTTCATGTGTAACAAACTTGAAAGCAAAGTTGTGAAAATGGACTAGAAACTTGATCTTTGACAGAGTGGAATGCAATTTAATACTTGCAGCATTATAATAATTTGGAAAGCCGACTGAAATAGTTACCTTTCAAAACTCGAAGAATGATTTAGAAAGTAGTGTTTGTCAGTCCTTTAAAATCTATCTCCCTACAGAACTTTGTCACTCTACTTTCTGTATATCCCTATCAGCTAAGATTTTGTTAAATTTTATCTTCTATGTAGCTTTTAAACATAAAAAGTATTATATCAAATATGTATTTTCAATTCCCTAAACTCTCTTTCCCCAACAAGGTTTTGATGTACTCCCTCTTCCACCTTTCTACTCACAACCCTACTAGCCATTCCTCAAATCCCAGTTTGGGCTAAGATATTTATTTTGTTTTTACTCAAAGCATTAAAAAGTATTACTGAAGTAAACTTAGAAAACTATATGAGATGGCTAGCTATTTTCTAACAGTCATATGAAAATTCAGAAAAAATCTGTAAAAAGAACTCTCTTTTATGTTTCAATTACTTGGAAATTTAGCAAAAGCAACATCATATATATATATATATATATATATATATATATATATATAGAGAGAGAGAGAGAGAGAGAGAGAGAGAGAGAGCGAGCGCTTCATTTATTTATATATGAATGAAATGATGTCATCAGCACAGCAGGGAGTAGAAATGAAACAATGACAGGATCTTGCTGTTTCAGCAGAACATTTACAGTTTCATATTTATTTTTAAACACATGAACTAAATGTTTGTATAGCTAACTTTCTTGTGTTCCTTTTTTGTTTTTACTTCTTTTTCTTTCTATCTCCTTTTCCTCATCCCTCCTTCCTTCCCATCCTCCTTTCCTTATTCCTTCCTTTTGCCCAACAATGGATTTGGGCTGGGACTATAATTTCAACAAGAAATAAAAACTGCATTACCCAGGAAGGAAGCTAAAATGTTTCCCTTCCCCCAAATGCCATTAGAGACTTCCTGAATAAATGAAAAACACATTAATTAGAAGAAGGAAAAAAAAAAGTGCTTGTACAAGCAACAAAAACAGAATCCAGTCTGTATTATGATTAAAATCAACTTGAATAATAAATGTCTGATATGGACAAGATCTATTAGGGCGTTTGCACATCTATAGCTAAGAAAGTTTGCTAAAAAGAAATATGTGGGTTTTTTCAGCACATTGTCAAATAACAAGCAGTGGGGCTTCTGCCACTTGCCTTTAAGATAGTTCATAACATAACGGACTTCATCAACAGGAAATTTCTATGAAATATGATTATTATGGAAAATTTTCATTCAAAATCATTCCATACTATCATACTAATCAGTGGGATGCATGGATATAATCAACTACATACATATACCAACTATACATATATATGGTATAGATACAACATATGTCTGTGTACGTGTATTTAATTATAAACATACTAGAGGCCCAATGCATGAAATTCATGCAAGAGTAGGCCTTCCTGCCCTAACTGGTTTGGCTCAGTGGATAGAGCATCGGCCTGCAGACTGAAGGGTCCCAGGTTCAATCAAGGGCATGTACCTTGGTTGCGGGCATATCCGCAGTAGGGGGTGTGCAAGCAGCAGCTGATCAATGTTTCTCTCTCATCGATGTTTCTAACTCTCTATCCGTCTCCCTTCCTCTCTGTAAAAAAATCAATATATTAAAAATATTAAGAATCTTTAATTAAAAAAAAGGAGTAGGCCTTCCTTCCCTCAGCTGCTGGCACTGGCTTTCCTCTGGCACCTGGAACCCAGGTTTCCCTTGCAGCCTTGGCTTTGTCCAGAAGGATGTCCAGAAGGATGCATGGTCTAATTAGCATATTACACTTTTATTATTATAGATAATTGAATTGAATTTTATATAATTATTTATATATTTAACAAATGGGCTCATAGTTTACATCTTATATGAAAATGCTATGCATATGCACATATATTCTTCCGTTGAGGCTCATTTTTTTATTGATTTCTTTCTTTTACAAGAGCACATTGAAATTCCTCTTACAATTTATTTTTATTTTATGGTTAATAATTATCAGCCTATTTGACTCATATTTAAAGTGCAAATAAAACAAAGGTTTTTTGGCTTGTTTTTTGTTTGTTTTGCATGACAATTTATCAGGCAAGTCAGTAGTTTGCACTCTAAGCTTCAATCTTGAGATTGTTCTCAACAACTCATTTGATCATTATAAAGATAACTAGAGGCCTGGTGCACAAAACTTTATGCACTTGGCTGGGGGGGGGGGATCCCTCAGCCCAGCCTGTGCCCTCTCCCATTCTGGGACCCCTCAGGGGATGTCCACCTGCCCTGGGAAAGCGGGCTTAAGCTGGCAATCAGATATCCCTCTGGCAGCCGGGGAGCCCTTGGGGGATGTCCACTTGCCAGTGGGGAGCAGACCTAAGCTGCAGTCAGACATCCTTAGCACTGCTGAGGAGGCGGAAGAGGCCCCCACCACCACTGCTATACTGGCAGCCGTCAGTCTGTCTTGTGGCTGAGCCGAGCTCCCCCTGTGGGAGTACACTGACCACCAAAGGGAAGCTCCTGCATTGAGCGTCTGCCCCCTGGTGGTCAGTGTGTGTCATAATGACCAATCATTCCCAGTGGTTCTGCTGTTAGGGTCAATTTACATATTACCCTTTTATTATATACAATTATATAGGATAGAGGCCTGGTGCATGAGTGGGGGCCGGCTGGTTTGCCCTGAAGGGTGTCCTGCATCAGGGTAGGGGTCCTGCTGGGGTGCTTGGCCAGCCTGAGTGAGGGGATGATGGCTGTGTGCAGGCTGGTCACAGCTACTTCAAGGTGGGGGTCCCTTCTGGGGTGTCTGGCCAGCCTGGGTTATGGGCTGATGGCTGTTTGCAGGCAGGCCACACCCTCTTCAGGGTGAGGGGGGGTCCTGCTGGGGTGCCTGGCCAGCCTGGGTGAGCGGCTGATGGCTGCTTGCAGGCTGGCCAAGCCCCCTAGCAGAGACCCTCACCCCAAGAGGGTGTGGCCATCCTGGGTGAGGGGTTGATGGCTTTTTGCAGGCTGGCCATAGCCCCCAGCAACCCAAGCTCCTAGCAAGGTTGGCTGAAAGCCAGTATCTGGGATTTATCTTCTATAATTGAAACTTTGTTGTCTTGAGTGAAGGCCACAGCAGGTCAGGGCAGGCAGGAAGCTTGGCTTCCTCCATCACTGGGACAACTAAGCCTACTGCTTGCTCCAGCTCTGTGGCTACTGGCTGCCATCTTGGTTGGGTTAATTTGCATATAGTTGCTCTGATTGGCTGGTGGGCATGGCTTGGGGTATAGGGGAGTGACACCAATTTGCATGTTGCTCTTTTATTAGTGTAAATAAGTACCACTCATAATGATAATTGAAATAAAAATATATTGATTTATAAGATGAGATTTGATAAAAAAAAATGGATTCTCTTCTGTTCCAATGACTCCTAGCATAGTACTGCTACTGAAATCAACTTAATGCTTGTCAAGATCCATTGAACTTTATAGTGAGCATCTGGTACTACCACAGTGCAGATGTTGGAATAGAATATCACAGTAAAACAACTTCAAGTCTCATCTGGTTAATAACAGTGCTTCATTGAAAGGATTACGTTCTGTAATTTCTGACTGATTTTTCCCCAAATAAAAGCTGTTCACCTTTTTTTAAGGCATAATTGTGACTTTTTACAAAAGAAAGCTACCTTAACTTCTATAATATATACAAGTTTTACTTACAGCTAATTAGCTGAATTAAAAAATAAATCACTAATATACAGCATTATATATGTCACAAAAGTCAAGAAAATTTCCATAAATTAAACTTTATAAATCTATGTCTTTGAAAATGAGGAACAAAGTCTAAAAGTAATTTATAACTTAGAAAACTATATCTTCTCTCTTTTTATTGGGGGGGGGGCGTGGAGGGGTTTGTTTTTATATCAGATGCTAATATAAGGAATTAAAGGACCTGAAAATGTTCCTAGGAACATCATCAAAAAAAGTTCTCCAACTTTTTTGAGAAATGAACAAGAAGCATTTTCTTTATGAATCATCCAGGTATTTCACCTTAGCTTGACCCTGCAAATGCACTATTCTTCCCATTCTGATTTGCTTTTATGTTCTCACACTAGTCTACTACTAGTTGGTTTGATTAATAATGGAGTAACACATGTTCATTGTAAAAAAAAAATCAGAAAACATAAAAACCAGCAAGAAAATAAAAATCAAGTGTAATCTCACCATTTGGAAGCAACTGCCATTAATTTTTCAATATAAATTTTAAAAATAGAAATGAGATTAATGTAAAATCTGTATCAGTGTGTAGTGTTATTTGCATTTAGCAATATATCCTAAATATCATCTACTTTTCTAATTCCCTTCACACTTTTAGTATCTTAATTTCTTTTTCTCAAAAAATTTTCAAAGTTTTAAACTGCTTTATTATCCTATCTAATAAAGAAGGGATATGCTAATTGACCCTCATGCAAAGATGACAGTGCCCACAACCAATAAGGAAGGAATATGCTAATTGACTGCCTCACCCTCAAAGATGGTGGTGCTCACCGGGAATATGCTAACTGACTGCCATGCCCTCAAAGATGGCAGTGCCTACAGCCACAAGATGGTGGCACCCAGTCCCCTCAGCCCTACCTGGGCAGCAGGTATGTGGCAAACCAGGGCCCACCCCCAGGCAGGCCTGGCCTCTTTGCATGCCTCTCTCTGGAGTCCCCTAGTCCCCTCACCCCCCCACCACCTGCCCAGGGCCAGCCCGAGGCACAGGCAATCTAAGAGGTTGGCTACCCTGATGCCCAGGGCCAGCCTCAGACAGTGGCTGCAAAGCCACCCAGGGCCACTCGAGGCTCAGGTAACCAGGGCTGGCCAAGGCTTGTGCTGCCGGCAGTGGCAGCAGCAGAGGTGTGATTGGCATGTCGCCTTCCCCTGATGCCGGGTCACCTCCTGCCCTAAGGGCTCCTGGACTGTGAGAGGGGGCAGGCTGGGCTGAGGGATGACCTTCTCCAGTGCATGAATTTTAATGCACCAGGTCTCTAGTAGATAAGAGGACAGCAAACTCTTTCTAAAAAGGGCAGAATAGTAAATATTTTAGGTTTTGCAGGCCATTTAGTTTCTGCTACAATCATTTAACTCTGAAACTGTGTACAAAATCAGTCTCAGATGTACAACAAGACAGCTATTCCATGCTCTAGCTGGTTTTGTCAGTGGTTAGAGCATTGGCCCAGGGACTGAAGGATCTCAGGTTTGATTATGATTCTGGTTAAGTGTATGTACCTTCGTTGCAGGCTACATCCCCAGGGTGCATGCGGAAGGCAACCAATTGATGTGTCTCTTACTTCGATGTTTTTCTCTCTTTTGTTTCTCTCCCTTCCTTCCACTCTCCATAAAAATCAATGGGGAAAAAAATCCTCGGGTAAGCATTAACAACAAAAAAAAGGCTATTCCCCAATAAAGTTCCAAATAAAATTTTACATAAAAAAACTAACAGGTGCTGGGATGCAGTTTGCTGACCTCATAGATAACTGCATAAAAAGAAATATTGTATATCATAATTATTATCAACTCTAGTAGAATATTTTACACATCATCAGTATACTCAACCTTTTCTATCAATATAGATTTCACCCAACAATCAATATCAAGGAGTATATTCATTTCCTATGGTAATGGCAAATGTGATTCTATAAAAATGATAGGAAATCCTCCATGCTGGAACAGTACCAGAGAGACTTCCCCAGCTCAGTCTATATCTTAGAAACCTGAATTTTAACAGCAAAGTAGAAGGATGCTCTTTCCTCTCTGCTTTAGCTAACAGAAGTCCAAGTTAAACGGGTAGTAACTTGCTGACAGAAAATTTTCATTCCTGTTTCTAATCTATGAAAGATAGCCCTAGCCGGTTTGGGTCAGTGGATAGAGCGTTGGCGGCCTGGGGACAGAAGGGTCCCAGGTTTGATTCCCATCAAGGGCATATGTCTGAGTTGTGGACTGGATCCCCAGTGGGGTGCGTGCAGGAGGCAGCTGATCAGTGATTCTCTCTCATCACTGATGTTTCTCTCTCTCTCTCCTTCTTCCTTCCCCTCTGAAATGAATAAAAATATATTTTAAAAATATCTATGAAAGACAGAGAAATTGAGATAGAAGGAATTGTATTGCTGGAAACCTACAAATTTATATGCATCCATGTTCATGCTTTCCTTCTTTACTGTGACCATAAAAGAGGTCTTCTCCTATCATGGACCCTCTATCTGTATTTGCTATGGATTCTATTGTCTACTGCGTTTTCATCATGGTTCAGGAGCTCTCTTTATTCCCTTTCTCCCCCACTTTGTCTCTTCTATGCCTCTCTCTCTACTTGCTTGATCTCATCAACATTTAAATGTATTTAAGACTTACTTATTCTTTTATAAAAGCCCTTAATAAATCTTTTTTAAAAATATATTTTTAATGATTTCAGAGAGGCAGGGAGAGAGGGATAGAAACATCAATGACGAGAGAGAATCACTGATTGGCTGTCTCCTGCACACCTCCAGTGGGAATCAAACCCAAAACCTAGGCATGTGCCCTTGACCGGAATCAAACTAGGGACCCTTTAGTCCACAAGCTGACACTCTATCCACCGAGGCAAACCAGCTAGGGCCATAAATCTTAAACAGTACTTTCTCACTGCCCTTACTCTTCCTTTTTACACCCAGTCTTCACAAAAGAATTGTTTACACTTACCTTTTCTTATTTATTTCACATTCTACCCCAATCAAGTATTTGCCCCATTGATTAATCCACTAAAACTGACAAACGTTATCAATGAAAACCTTATAATTAAATCCATCTGTCACTTTACTGCTTGCTGGTTAACAGCTGAAAGTATATTGTCAAATTACATGAGTTCAAGTCTTGTTTCTGTCAACTTAGTAGCCACGCATGTTTTTAGGCAAGTCACTTCATCTCTCTGAACCTCACTTTTCTCATCTGTAAAAATGGAATGTAATATAGCTCAAAGAATTGTTGTGGTCCACAGTAACCTCTATATAAATGCTAGTTATGACTGATCTCTCAGCAGCATTTGATATTACCCTCTCTCATTTCTGAAAACATTTCTCTCCATACCACATTTTCTACATGTTTTCCTTATTCTTTTGATTTATCCTTCCTAATCTCACTTTCATGTTCCTCTTCCTCCTAGGCTAGTTTCTCTCCCAGGCCCATTTCTCTACTCATATTGTATCCTCTCCCTTGTCAATCTCTTCCATTCCCATGGCCTCAATTATCATGTGGTGTCTTTCAATGTACTGTCTCACTTCAATACACTTCTTATTGAGGCATCTTTATAAACTGGCTCCCGGACTTCATCACTATAAAAAAAAATCTCAAGTACATTAGTTTTCTCATTTACTTGAATAAATAAATGTTTAAAATGCTAAAGTAAAATAATACCATATAATATAATACCATGATATTCCTCCCCCAGGAATATTTCCTTTCTGCTTATTATGGGAACACCTTATGACACCGGAAAATAAAAGTTGAAGAGATAAGAACAGAAAAAAGAAGCAAGAGTTTTGCTAATAATCTTTTAAAAGCTAGACAACAACAGTGAGTATTACATATGGATATAAGAAACTTTTAAAATCCCGTCTTCTTATTCATGGGAATAAGAAATAACAACACAGTATCTGAAAAAAAATCCATGCTTTTCCATTTACTAATTCTAAAACAATAGCCCTAACTGGTTTGGCTCAGTGGATAGAGCGTCGGCTTGGGAACTGAAAGGTCTCAGGTTCGATTCCGGTCAAGGGCATGTACCTGGGTTGCGGGCACATCTCCAGTAGGGCGTGTGCAAGAGGCAGCTGATCAATGTTTCTCTCCCATTGATGTTTCTAACTTCTCTGTCCCTCTCCCTTCCTCTCTGTAAAAAATCAATGAAATATATTTAAAAAATAATTCTACTTAATAACTTCTAGTCCAAACCAGTAGCCTTAGAATATATGCCATCAAACAAATAGTGTCAAATAAATAAATACATGAGTAGGCAAACATAATTAGATAAAACTCTCCTACTAAATATAAAAAAAAAAATTTGGATTGCGGGGGTGGGGCACTAGCTAGAATCAACTGCACTTTATTTTCAATGACCCTATATTACTAAGAAATCCCAAGTTTTGTCAATGCAGAAGGAAATAAATCAATAAAGCACTATAGAGTAGAATTGCACCTAGATAGCAATGGTACAGTGTGAATGTCCTTCATTCATCATAATCTGCTCAAATTAGAGATTCATTTTTAAGGTCCTGAGAACCACTAAAGCAATGTTAGGACTCCTTTTTTAAAATCATATAAAATATGAAGGCAATCTTAAATGTGACTAAAACACTTAAACTTTTTTATACTTATACTAGAGGCCCAGTGCATGAAATTCATGCAACCTGGAGGTGGTGGTCCTTCAGCCCAGTTTGCACCCTCTCCAACCTGGAATCCCACAGGGGATGTCCGACTGCTCTCTCGCAATCTGGGACCACTGGCTCCTAACCACTCACCTGCCTGCCTGACTGATTGCCCCTAACTGCCCTGCATGCAGGCCTTATGCCTCTAACTGCTCCCCTGTTGGCCTGTTTGCCCCTAACTGCCTCTGCCTTGGCCCCTGCCACCGTGGCTTTGTCTGGAAGGATGTCCAGAAGATGTCTAGTCTAATTAGCATATTACCCTTTTATTAGTATAGACTAGAGGCCCAGTGTACAGGATTCCTGAACTGATGGGGGGCGTGGCCTGTGGGGATTGGTCCAGTGTGGGAGTGCTGCTCATCCGCGGCCTTCCCACTGAGGGAGCACACTGACCAGCAGGGGGAAGCTCTTGCATTGAGTGTCGGGCCCCCAGTGGTCAGTGCGCATCACAGCGACTGGTCAACTAGTTGTTCTGCTCTTTGGTTGCTGGGCTTTTATTATATTGGACTAGAGGCCCAGTGCATGGGGGAGGGGGACCCCTCAGCCTAACCTGCACCCTCTCCAATCCAGGAGCACTCAGGGGATGTCCTATTGATGGCTTAGGACCACAGAAGTGGGCCTAAGCCGCAGTCTGGCCTCCCTCTGCAGGAGGTAACCGGGCTGATCAGGCGAAGGTGCCGCCCTATCACCCCACTGCTGTTGCCACTGCCGGCTGCCAAAGTATTTTCATCAACAGGGACTACAGTCCCTTCACCATGAAAAAATGACAACTTTCTTTAGGCATTTTCCAGATGTCTCTTTTCTTTTCTTTTTTCTTTTCTTTTCTTTTCTTTTCTTTTCTTTTCTTTTCTTTTCTTTTCTTTTCTTTTCTTTTCTTTTCTTTTCTTTTCTTTTCTTTTCTTTTTTTCTTTTCTTTTCTTTTTTCTTTTCTTTCTTTTCTTCCCTTCTCTCTCTCTCTCTCTCTCTCTCTCTCTCTCTCTCTCTCTCTCTTTCTCTCTCTCTCTCTCTCTCCTCTCTTTCTCCCTCCCTTCCTTCCTTTCTTTTTCTCATCTGAGGATATTTTTCCATTGATTTTTAAAGAGCGTGGAAGAGAGAGGGAAAGACAGAGAGAAACATCAATGTGAGAGGGATTTCAATTGGTTGCCTCCTGCATGACCCCTGACCTGGGCCCTGGCCAGGGAGGAGCCTGTAACCTATGTACATGCCCTTGACCAGAATTGAACCCAGACCCTGCGGTCAGCAAGCTGAGGCTCTATTCACTGAGCAAAACTAGCTTGGGAAGGATATGACATTTCTTAGCCCCTCCAGCAGAAGACCTTCATTTTTACCTCCAGGAGTGAGGTGGAAAAACCCAAGATCACATTCTTGGATTCTTATTACACAAGTTACCAAGAACACTGCGACGTGGCATACTAGGAGTTTAGCTAATGAGCGGTCAGAAAAGGTGTTTCCTCTGCAGCTCACGTGCAGAGGTGGGACTGCTGGGGTGCCCTGGCTGGCAGGCTCTGTTCTCTGTAGGTCTTCTCGCTGCTACTGCTGCTGGCAGGCCCTATTCTCTGCTTTCTGCAGGCCTGTCTGCTTGCTGCTGCCGCTGCCATGGCCCGCAGGCAGGCCCTGTTCCCTGCTTTCTGCGGGCCTGCACCATCTGTGGTTTGTCTCACTGGGCAGTAGTCCCCTCCCACCCACATGTGCAGCCTCCTCCTGAGTGGTTGTGACTGTTACAGCGAACTGGCTAATTTGTATATTATCCCCCCTGCTCTCTCTCTCTCTCTCTCTCTCTCTCTCTCTCTCTCTATATATATATATATATATATATATATTTGTTATATCTAATCTAATAAAAGAATAATATGCAAATTAACCATCACTCTGAGATACCTAAGCCATGTCCATCAGCCAAGCCATGCCCACCAGCCAATCAGAGCAGCTGTATGCAAATTAATTCAGCCAGGTTGGCGGCCAGCAGCCACAGAGCTAGAGCAAACAGGAGGCTTCCTTTGCAACAGTGATGGAGGAAACTGCCTGCCTAGACTGGCTGGGCCTCTGCTCAAGGCAATAATGTTTCAATTATAGAAGCCATGGAGCTGAAGCAAACAGGAGGCTGCATTGCCTGACTAGGCCTCCGCTCAAGGCAACAAAGTTTCAATTATAGAAGATCAATAAACCCCAGAAACCTGATTCCAGGTAGCCTTGCTGGGATGTCAATGGGAGCTGTGGGGAGCCTGAAAACGGCCCTCAGCCTCTCACCCAGGCTGGCCACACCCCCATGGGATGAGGGTTCCCACTGTGGTGCTTGGCCAGCCTGCAAACAGCCATCCGCCCCTCATCTAGGCTGGCCAGGCATGCCAGCAGGTGGACATTCCCCGAGGGGTCCCAGACTGCGAGAGGACATAGGCCGGGCTGAGGGACCCCCTGAGTGCACAAATTTTTGTGCACCAGCCCCTAGTATATATATAACAGTGATGACTAAGCCATGCAAAAAGAAGTACAATTCTAGCAAAAAGATATTTTCTATTTTCTTAATTTATTTTGGTTCCCTACAGCAAGTAAAATTCACCTTCTTTCAAACCCCATTAATGGAGAGGACTCTAAGTAACATTCCTTTCTGTATCTGTTATTTTTCATGTAAACACATATCCAAACTAGACAAAAATATGGCATTGTATCTGAAATGAGTAATTAAGTTGGTTCCTGATGCCATATTAATGACATTAAAAAAAAAAAAAGCCAAACAAACCATAAAAAAACATTTAATCATATGGTATGCATGTAAGAACAACCATCACATGTCCTAAGGATCTCATGAATAAAGCAACAAAATGTACTCCTTTTTAGTTATCTTAAATAGAAATCAATGTGTACATACAAACTCCAAAAGAAACTACAAAAAAGCTATGAAAGCTAAAATTTAGTAGTTTAGTGAGATAGGAAAATAAATATCCTATATATGAGCTATGAACAATTAAATATTAGAATTTTAAAAGTAACTTTTATTATACCACAGATACCATAAAATATTTTGCTATAAATCTAACCAGTATGTGTTCTAAAAACTACAAATCTCTAATAAAAGGAATGAATGAAGACAACCAAATGGAGAGATATAAAGGGTGTGCAAAAGTAGGCTTACAGTTGTGAGTATACAAAAGACAGTTTATTCTTATATTAATACTTATTATTAATTATTGTATTATTTTCCATATGAACAACTATAAACTTACGTTTGCCTCACCCTGAAAATTGTTCTAGAATGGAAAGACACAATATTACTATTTAAATTCTTCTCAAACTATAGATTCAACACAACTCCAGTCGATATCACAACAGGATTGTAGAGAAATTAAAAACTGATTCTAAAATTTATATAGAAATGGAAAAGAACCAGAATATCCAAAACAATTTTGAAAATGGAGAGCAAGGTTAAAATCACACTACCTGATTTTAAGGTTTATATAAAGCTCAGCAGTCCAGATAACATGGTTGTAGTAAAAGAATAGAGGATCCACATACATATGATGATTTTGACCAAGATGCAAATGCAAGTCAATGGAGAAAAGAGAGTCTTTTCAACAAATGGTGCTGGAACTGGATATACCAAAAAATAAAATTGAAAAGAACCTTAATCCAAAATTGAACCACATATAAAAATTAATTCAAAATGGTTCATAGAACAAAGTGTAAATCCTGCAATTATAAAACTTCCAGGAGAAAACATAGGATAAATTTACCCATGGAACCTAGGGTTAGGCAGATTCCTTAGATATGAAACCAAAAGAAAAAAAATGACAAATTGGACTTTTTGAATCAGAAGAACTTTTGCTCTTTGAAGGACAGTATTAAGAAATTATAAAGACAAGTCACAACAGGGAGAAAATATAAATAAAATTTTCGATCTTGAATATGTAAAGAACTCTCAAAACTTAAGAAAACAAACAACCCAGTTTTAAAAATGAGTAAAATATGTTAACAGATACTTCACCAAAGATATAGGGATGGCAAATGAGTACATGAAAAAATACACAGCATCATTAGTCAATAGGGTAATGCACAAAACCACAGCAAGAAACCACTACATACCTATTAAAATGTCTAAAACAAATAAATAAATGGAAAATAAAAAATGCTGATAAGAATACAGAACAACCAGAACTCTCATACACTGATGGTGGGAATGTGAAATGGTATAGATACTTTGGAAAGCAGTTTGATTGTTTCTTATAAAGTTAAACATAGCACCATATGATATAACAATTCCACTCCTAGGTATTTAGCCAGATGGAAACAAATAAACAAACAAACAAAAATAACCCTGCACAACACTCCTACGTTTACATGAAAGCTTGTTCAGGAATGTTTATATTGGCTTAATTCATGATTGCCCTAAACTGGAATAACTCAAATGTCTCTCACAAATGAGAAATGGATATATTTATACAATGGAATGTACTCAGCAATATAAAGAGCAAATTGCTAATACATGCAACATTAAGGATTAATCTCAAATACATTATGCTAAGTAATTGAAACCAGACTCAAGAGGCCATATGCTGTATGATTTACTAGTATATGACCATCTAGAAAGGCAAAACTACAGGTACAGAAAACAGGTCAGTGGTTACTACTGGCTAGGGATGCAGAGGAGGGGTTCGCTACAAAGGGCTGGAGGGAATTTTTTAGGTGCTGGAATTGTTTCATCACATGTGTCACAACTTGTAGAAATGAACAATGGAAGGAGTAAATTTTACTATATCTAAATTATGCATTAATATAAAAGGTAGAAAAACACCATAACCAGACAATGAAAATATTCAGTAAGTTATTTGATTATGAATATAAGTTAAAAAACATGACCTCATATTTCAACGAGTTCTGGATGCTATTCAAAATTGTACAATTACAATGCAATATTCTATCATTTTTGTGGGTGAATTAGCATTTAAAATAATAAAAAATAACTGGGAGACTATTGTATACACAGGAGATATGCAAGAATAAATAGCCCTAGCATGCCCTCCATTCTCAAGGCCATCTCATGTACTATTAAAGCAACAATACGAGGTAAGATATATCACCAACGTATAATCAAAGTAATAAGACATTATGGTGTGTTTAAGAAAAAAAATCATGAACTTTGGGGACAGAGAGATAAACAGGCCTAACTTCAAATCCCAATTATGTTACTCACTTAAATTAGAAATGTCACTCAAATTACCTTGGTTGATTACACAAGAAGTAACAGCTCTTTGCTTGGCTTCTAAATATTCGATGACTATTTCTTCCCACCCTCTTTTTCCCTCCTCCCTGAAAGCTCAGTTTCCAAAAAATGCCAGATCTGAGAACGTCAGATAACTGCTTTTCAAAAAAATAGTGTTCTTATTAAGAAAATCCACATGAATTAGTCCTACCAGCTTCTTCCTCTCATTTATAGTCCCACAACACTCAATTGGGGATGCACCATTGATCTATTATTATCAATGAGCAGTGACTGTCTCGGAGTGGCCAATCTCTAAGCTAATCAGTGATCTGTGAGGCAGGCAGGCTTGAAGAGCTTTGGTTAGAAAAAGTGATGGTAATTTGTTTAGCCAGTCGGATGGAGTAATCTGATGTAAATAAGAGAAAAGTGGCTAATCAGCAGCAAAAAGAAGAGCTTATACAGAGACAAATAGAGTGTGAGTGACTGTAGACATGCAAAAGTAAGTGTGTGTGTGTTTGTGTGTGTGTGTGTAGACCTCTGCCACATGAGTGCCGGTATGAAATGGCTAGGTGATGACAGATAGAGAAGAAAGCTGGAGCCTAGGGTGGCATTGGTACCTAATAGTGTTATGAGTTCTTATAATAAAATTCCTTTTTCTTTAAATGGTATATTAGCCCTGACCAGGCAGCTCCATTGGTTAGAGTATCATGCCAAGGTTGTGGGTTCAATCTCTGGTCAGGGCACATATAAGAATCAACTAATGAATGAATAAATAAGTGAAATAAAAAATATCTTTCTCAAATCAATCGATAAATAAAAGTTTTAAAAAATGGTATATTAAACATGACTCATTGCCTATTCCACCTACCCTTAAACACTTGCAGAAAGAATTGTCAAAGCTAAGGACTAAACACTGTTGACTGGCCTGAAGGAAGTACCTGTTCCAAAGCAGCGTACCCCGCAACAGATTCTTGCAAGACTATGAACCAAGTTACCCACAGTCATACAGACAGTGGTTGATTCGCTAGCAAAAATCATGCAGAGTTAGGGTGGTAGTTAGCATGTTGGTATGCAAAATGAGGTTATGAGTTATCAGAACTCCAAAAAAAGGTAGAGAAAAGAATGGGTCAGTCATTTAAAACTTTGGTATTAAAAAGCTCCCTCCCAGTTTCCTGCTCCTTGTAATGCCAAAACTTACCTTTCTAGATATACTCATTTCAAATAAATTAACTTGAGAAACATTTTCCTAGTAGCTGCCAAAGAAGCAAATCCCTATTTTTGTGTTCCTCTTCTCCTTAAAATTTCAAAAGCAACACAATGGCACCTGAAAAGAACCAATTCCTAGGCTTTCTACCCCTACATTAATCAAAGTAAACTTTTCAATATGATAAAGTACTATTTACAGTTTTCTGTGTCTCTGTTTCTCTCATTAGCCCTTTTCATATGTGATGCTTAATTAATGATTCTTTATTGTATAGTAGGAGCAGTTTATTAGTTTCTTCATTTCTTCTAGGAAGATATTTTTAAATTAAAAAGTTGAGACTTTTTTTCTACACAATCCAATAATGAAGCACAATATCTGAAATTAGAATCTCTTTAAAAAATTTAGACAAAGTCACTTAAGTAGAAGTTAATGTCTACATTAACTTAAAGTCAGTTAAGTGGAAGTTAATGTCTACATTAAACATATTATGTGAAAATACCATCCTGTGATGGCAACTATTTTTAAAAAAAATCCCACATATAGAACATAGCAAAAATAATTTTGCAAGCTGTAATAAACTCATTTCCTCACATCACTAAAACAGAAGCCCTCTGGCCTAAAATTTTTAAGATCAAAGGGTAATTTTTAAATGTCTCACAAGCATTTTCTGAAGCACCAAAATCTACTCTAATAAGAGAGTAATCTTAAAATTAACCATCTCTCAGAGATGTCTAAGCCACGCCCACCAGCCAAGCCACATCCACCAGCCAATCAGAGCAGCTGTATGCAAATTAACTCAGCCAAGATAGAGGTAGCTGACCTGGGGTGGGGCAGTTGGAGTGGGTGGTGGGCCTGGGGTGGGCGGGGTGGGGCAGGTGGTGGGCGGATGGTGGGGCTCAGGGTGGCAGGCCACCGGGTGGGCAGGGCGGGCTTGGCCAGCCTGCAAACTGCCATTAGCCCCTCATCCAAGCTGGCCAGGCACGCCAGCAGGTGGACATCCCCTGAGGGGTCCCAGACTGAGAGGGCACAGGCCAGGCTGAGGGACTCCCCTGAGTGTACAAATTATTGTGCACCGGGCTCCTACTATATAAATAATATAGATGTCATTTTGAATAATGTAATAATTGTTCCCCATTCTACAGTAATATGAATCTACACCAAATTATAGGCTTATCTAACTGTGTTCCCATGGCATTGTGTGCATTCTTCTATTATAGATATGTCAAGCCATTATACTTGTCTGAGTCGATCTCTTCATAGAATCAACCATATACTTCATCTCAAGAGTTTTCAGTACCCATAATAGTGCTTACCTCAGAGGTGATGCATTAAAATGATTTCATGAATGAAATAAATATCCATTTAGTAAAATGATTAAGCAAAGTGGGAGTACTAAGCCTTAAATATGTAACATTTTACACATTTCAAAATAAAACATTTTCAGCCAATATACTCAACTTTCTTCTTGAACTGGCTAAAACAAAGGCTGTATGTTCATATTTCTCAACTTTCTTTCTTAAAAAATACTCAATTCAGAATAATGCTTTTATTTCATCAACCACTTAGTAGTAAGAATTCAGAGGAAATATCAGGTTCAAGAAGGACCATAATAAAGGAAAATTCCCAAATTACTGAAAACATGTACACAGCTGAAAACAATAATATGAGATTTGGGATTATTTATTTGTTACAGACAGGCTGTACTACATCTTAATTTCATTTATTAATCTATTGACACATTTACACTTTGATAAATAACTGTACCTTGTTTATATAATGTTAATGTTGTGCACATATAAGGGCCAGGTTATAAACTGAATCCTTCTGAGAGCAAGGAAACTTGACTGAAATTGTGCGTTGTTATTCAGAAGAAAGAAGAAACGAAATAATGTAGCCATCTACATACAAACATCACTGCCATTATTAAAATAATTTAAAGCAAGTTTTTAAAAACAGTGAGCCATTAGGATGTGCATATATTTTTTAAATGCAACCATTTAAAACTTTCCCTTTGTACAGCATGACAAATGAAATGTTTCTGTATAAATAACAAGCCAATATTTGAAGGGTATTTGTCCTGTGTAAATGGTCTTAAGAGATCTGGCTTATAGGAATATGTTTGTTAGAAATACAAACATATATGTGAAAATACCATAAACAAAGGTATGTACAAAAATGCAGGAGAAAGGAACGAAGAAACGGGGGACAGTAGGGAAGTCTCCCAAAGTCTTGCCAAGTATCAGCCTTCTGAAGCTCTTCTGAATCAGAGGGCTATATGAGGAGTCCAGTCAGATGTTATGCATCTGGGTCTTGTTACAAATAAAGGCAGAAGGTACACGAAGTACTTTAATAATATCAAATAAATTTTCCTAGAAAAAAAAGGATGGCTGTGTGCTTTTTTATTTTTATAATACATACAGTGAAATGCCCTCTTTTGGTTTACATTTCTGTGAGTTCTGTCAAAAGCAGAGTGTAACCATCACCACAATCAAGATATAGAACAGTTCTAGCACCCCCAAAATTCACAATTCCCGCCTGCTGTCCCTATGTATCCTGAGTCTTATTCCAACCTTTACCTTTAAATGCATGTATCTTTTGCTTAGTGAAACAGTTTAACAAAGGTGAACTGGGGAGTGGAGAGGGGTAAGGAAACTACCATTACTTAAACTCTGAAAAATCGTTAAACAGCAGAAGTAATCTGCCATGACTCCATGATGTTACAAAGCAAAATAAAATACAGAATCAGACCCCTGGTTTTCTCTAAACATTTGATACTCTCCAATACTGAGAGCCTCTGCTGCAGTCATGCCAAATCAACTTTATTCCAGAGTTAAATTAGCAGTATCCTGAAAACAATTCCACAACTCTCCATATAAGCAGCAACTGATACAGTCACAATTTAAAAGGAAGGCCTTGAGTGGGTGGCGGGGGGGGGGGGGCGGTTGGGTAGAGGAGAGAAAATAGGAGACATCTGTAATAACGTGAACAATAAAAAATAAACTTAAAGAGGCACATGAGACTGCTTTTTGAAGGCAGGATTTTTTTTAGTTTTTTTTTTTTTTAAATTCTCTCACAGGTAGAGCAACAGCTGTTAATGAATAGATCTAGTCACTAGAGAATTTCTTTTAGCACAGTTTGGCATCATGGCCTAAATTCAAAGTGACATCAAATTAAAGTTTGTTATGGTAATAATCACGGCAATGTAAAACGGTCTAGGAAAACCTCAAGTTGGAGTTTTCAGACATATCATTTCAATTATATCATTGTTGACTCCAGCTAGTTTCAAATCTTTTAGATAAACTATAATGACTTAACAATATTAAAACCTGGATTTTTTAAAAAGTGCTTTTCATAAATGGGCAATAAATTAACAATAAATTCTTCATTGAAATGATACACTACTTGTCTAACATAGTAAGGGGATGGTGTTAATGTCTTTTCAGGGACTTAGTACCTAACTTTATGGTTTTCTCAAGTTTCCAACATTAAAAAATAATATACAAAGTGACATCTGCAAGATGGAGAAATAGGAAGTCCCAGACCTTGTCCCCACACAGAAACACTAATTAACAACCATATACAGACCAGAACACCTCTCCGTGAACCCCAAAATCCAGGTAAGAGGATGCAGCATCCAGAACAGTACGAAGCAGAACTGCATTGAAGAGCAGTTTCTCTTCACCTGTGTCTCCCTCCCACCTCAAGCCAGCATGTGTCAGGGTGAGAAAGATCCCTTCAGCATGTGCCTGCTATCAGGGGGAAAGGGAGAGCTGGGTGGGGTGGGGGTAAAGCCAGTGTTCCCAGTTCCCAGTCCTCCAAGGTGCTGCTCAAGACAACTGCTACAGTCAGCCTCTCCTCACAAGTCCTAAAAGACACAGCACAGTTGGAATGCCTCAGGGTAACTAGCAACAAGGAAGAGGGGTAGGTGACTCTCAATAGCCAGTGAGCTCCACAGCGGCTGATATATGTGAATTACAGCAGACAGTGTGGATCACACCAGCCAGTGATCTCCGCAGCCACAGAGGATCTCATCAGCCTGTGTGGCTCTGGGCAGTCCATCCGGTTCTGAGGGCCTGGAAGAAGGCTCATAACCCTGACGCTTTTTCAGAGGGGAGAAAGAGGAGAGAGAAGTGGATTTTGTACCTAACATCCTGGCATTTCACTGACTAGGGGAAAGGGACCAGTGGCTGTCAGTACCAGTAACAGCTTTGTAGGGTTGGAAGAAGGTGTGAGAATTCTCCTCCAGGAGGGAGGGAGAAGGGTGCAACACTCACATTCATACCAAATGTTTGAGAGACTCCCAGAATTTCTAGCTGGGCTGAGTGGTGAAGGTTTTTCCCTGCCTAAGTCAGTCACAAAGACAGAAAGAAATGATTATTTCTTTAAACGTTCAGACATCAATGTAAAGCTTACAAAAAAAAAAAAAAAAAAAAAAAAAAAAAAAAAAAAAAAAAAAAAAAAAAAAAAAAAAAAAAAAAAAAAAAAAAAAAAAAGAATAAGAGAAATATGACACCAACAATGGAACAAGTAAATTTCCAATAACATACCCTAAATAAATGAAGATCAATGAATTGCCAGACTAAGAAATGTAAATAATCATCTTAAAGAAGCTCACTCACACTGAACGGCCGTTGGTTGTTGTCCTTTTTTTTTTTTTTTAAATAATCTAAGAGAAAAGAGGTCATTGCCCCTGACTAAATGATCAGGTCTCATATTTTAAAAGGAATTGTGGCACAATGGTTGAAAACTGCTGCTCTACTTCCCTGATCACCAATCAGAAATGCTGTGTATAGTTGCACAGGGTACACACATTGCTTCCTGCACATGGGTATCTGGCTAAGAAATCAAAGGAACCTGGAGCTGAGCCCACCTTACTAGTTATGCCATGTTTCTGCACAGTGACTCACATAAAATATAAAGGTAAAATATTTAGAAAATTTCTGAAAAATGTACACTGTCCATTATTAAAGTAGCTCATTGTAGTATTATCAGAGGAAGATCTCAGCTAGACTCTTAAAGCCAGAATTAATCTTAGGTCATTACTCTCCACTTCCTGCTAATGAAATCTACCATATATAATTCTAATCCATACTCAAGTACTTCCATGAACAGACATTACCACTGTTTTAAGGTAAATTTATCTCCCTAAAACTTCTGTCCTTTGCAGTTATTGCTCATATACATCATAGCCCTAAATGACTTTTGAAGACAATATCACATCTGTTTTTTTCTCCTCTTCAATGCAAAGAAATTCAGTTCTTTAATTCATTACATGACATATTTCTAGACAGTGGCTACTCCAGTATTCCTACATAGGACAGGCTAAGGGACTTGAAGTTTCTTTGCAGAGTAAACACACATTTTATACTTAGCTTTTACATGACACTATTTTTGTCTCCCTAATAGTTGTCCAATTATGCCAAAGACAGATGATAGCATTTACTTGGTTTCTGCCACAAATCAAGCTCTGACACATTGGTTTGCAGGTTTTAAACAAACTTTGGTTGTTTTTTTTTTAAATTTTTTTGGGGAGGAGGATGGCTTTAGCGAGGCTTTGAGGGTCGGAGTGCAAAGGGCAAAAACAAGTTTTATAGCCCTTTAATAGCATCATTCCCCTTAAAAAGTTGTGCCCAGGAGAAAAATCAAAACAAAATAATGTAGAACTATGCCTTCTTATAATACTGGAATATTATATTAACCTATAATTATTTTTAAGTCTCAGTTATATTTTCTCTAATGAGTTGTTGTCAAGTCAGGTCTTCTGATATGTACATTTATTTTTTAACTTAAATATAAATTTGGCTTAATTTATGGAACTGGCTAATGTTGATATATATATATATATAAAATTTTATTGATTTTTTTTTTCAGAGAGGAAGGGAGAAGGATAGAGAGTTAGAAACATCAATGAGAGAGAAACATCGATCAGCTGTCTCCTGCACACCCCCAACTGGGGATGTACCCGCAACCAAGGTACATGCCCTTGACCAGAATCGGACCTGGGACCTTTCAGTCCACAGGCCGACGCTCTATCCACTGAGCCAAACTGGTTATGGTAAATTATATATTTTTATAAAATTCAAATACATTAGTTCAATTAGGTATATGAAAGACTCAGTTTCCTTTTTAGTCATCAGAATAAAGATTCCAAGAGTAAGTAAAATAAAGTATTTAATAGCTTTAAGTGTCAGAAAGTCTATAGGCAGAATGTTTTTTATTCCTCTGGGTGTCTTTCCTATTAGAATTCTAACAAACTAATAGGAACTTAAATTTTAGTAATATTATCAATAAAAAATGCCTCAGAAAAAAATGAACTAGCTTTTATCTAATCCATTTAATTCAAAATAAACTTTTATACTTTTCTGTGCTTTCTAACTCCTTTACCTCAATAAAATTTATTAGTTACATAATAAAAAATGTTAGCAAGTGTTTTTAATTTTAAAAGTCCCAAGAAACAGGAAATCATCAATTTGAGAAAATCAGCTACAAATCTCATACAAAACATTTAATGAAAAGGGCATTCTACTTCTCACATCATTTTGATGGTCCAGTACATACTTACTTTCTAAAGGATATGAATCAGTGAGTTTCCAGGAAAATACTGAATTATCAATGAACCTGAAAATAAAACTGGGTAACTAGGAATGTTCTGAATTTAGAGCCTCGAGGACAAGTATTGAGGAATAAATCTGTTTTGGTTTCTAATGCCAGTGAATTCCTTTGTGGCAACTTTAAACCACAGAAATTATTCCATTTGGAGACTATAATTCTCTTATAAGACATGCTTTCCAATTAAGGACCACATCACAGGAAGGCATGTCAATAAACATTATGGCTCCATGGATAAATCAAAAGGGAAGATTTAAATGGTCATTAACAAGGCAGCTTATTTACATTAGATTTACAAATAAATTCTAGCAATAAAGAAATGGCCTATTGGTGTAAAGAATATAACAATGGCTTTAAGTGAACCATGATTTGGATATATTTTGGAGCTGAAAAGGATCTTTAGATACCATGTAAGAGGTATATAGGAAAATCTTCCTTTTACAGAGATAACGTGACTCGTCCAGAGCACAGCCAAATGAAAATGTGACTCTGCACATTACCTCCTTTAACTTGCCTCATCCTAACCAGACAACGCCATCCCCACAGACTGTCACATAACTGGATTTTTAGTATAAGAATGCAATATATGTACTTCGACTTTATCACCTCTATGAGTTGGTAGACCAAACCTATGTCCCTAGGCACAAGGAATGAGAAAAACAGACATGAAAACTATACCTAGTATAATAAGTGTTCAGTAAACACTAGTTACCATTATCATATTAACTATGATTATTAAAATATACTCTATGGAGAGTTCTACTTCCAGAACAATAAACAAGGTGCATTATATCAATCCTATTTTAAGTATGTCTTAAACTGATAGACAGAATTCTTTTTCATTATGAGGGTGCTTTTTTTAAAAAAGATTTTTTATTGATGTTTTTTAGAAAGAGAGGAAGGAAGATGGAGGGAGAGAATGAGAAAGAGAGAGAGAGAGAGAGAGAGAGAGAGAGAGAGAGAGAGAGAGAGAGAGAGAAACATTGATTGTCTGCCTCCTGCACACCCCCTACCAGGCATTGAGCCTGCAATCCAGGCTTGTGCCCTGACTAGGAATCGAACTGGCAACTCTTTGATACATGGGACAATGTCCAACCAACTAACCCATAATGGCCAGGGCTAGATAGAATTTTATTTTAAAAAATTAAGGCACCAGAGGCTACTGAGGTAGTAAAAAACTCTGAAGTCATTAATAAGAAGGGAAATCATCTCAGACAACGTGAGCCAGGCATTTGGGGGCAATACTGAGCTCAAGACTTTGCCAGTGTCAAAGGAATGACTGAGAGGCTAAGAAGGGGAGCAGAGTTTTTAATAAACTGATGGTGTTATGGCATAAAAGTTAGGATTCAGAGCCTACCAAGGAGAATATAAAGCTTGATATGGGTTGGGACCTCAAAGGGTTATACCTTGGAGTGAATATGAATCTAGAAACAGACCATCACAAATAGGAGATAAAGGCTGTGTTAAACCATCTCACGCCCTTGGCTGGTTTACAATTATCTGGAATTGCTAGAGCCTCTAGGCTTGTCATTTGCAAGAGGCAAAGATAATTCTCTTTGGAATATCACTGAGATCCTCAAATTGTCTCTATTATTTTTACATACAACTTCTGGGGCACAATAAAAATATTCAGGTATAAGAAAAGACAATAATACAAAACACCTGAATGCCAAGAGAAACAAACAAACAAAAAAAATAGGATCAGACCCAATGTGGATTCAGATAGTAGGGATGTCAGATATGAGCTTAAAAAACATTATGCTTATTATGATTACTAAATTAAGAAACAGTACTAACAACATCTGCAAAAGCTGCAATAACATCTTAATGGAAATTCTAGAACTAAAACATACAATTGCCAAAATTAAAATTTTAGTGAATGGATTTAAGAGCAAATTCTGTACAGATTTTAAAAAGTAATAAACTAGAAGATAGGTGAGAAGAAAATATCCAAACAATAATATGAAAAAAAGAAAAGTTGGAAAACACAGAAAGAAGCATAAGCTATGGCAAAATATCTAGTACACAGGTATTTGGAATCCCAGAATGAAAAGATTTATTTAAAAAGGCAGAAGCGATGTTTTAAGATATAATGGCTTAAAATTTTTCCAAAACTGATTAAAGACACTAAGCACCAGATTTAAAAAGCACTACAAACTCCAGCAAGGGTAAATACAAAGGAATAATACCTGGTCACATAACAGTAAAAAACTGACAAAAAACAAAAGCGAAATATATATTTTTCTTAGTTTTTTGTTTAAAAAGCTTTTTCAATTATAGTTGACAAAAATATCTTAAAAGCAGGCCCAGAAATAAAACAAAAAAGGATGAAAGTATACTGATTAATAACTGAAATCTCAAGTGAATGGAAGTCAAAATACATGGCAACTTTAACACACTCAGAAGAATCTGTAAACCTAAAATTCTATATCCAGCAAAAACATCCTTCAAAAAAAAGATGTAATAAAGACATTTTTCAAACAAAAAAAACCTGAGAGAATTAACAGTAGCAGGACTACACAAAGTATGATACACTTACTAAAGTGTATTCTTCAAGTAAAAAGAAAATGGTTCTAGGAGAGAGCTCAAAGATGCAGTAGGAATCTACACTAATAAAAGAGAAATATGCAAATTGGTATCACTCTGCTATACCCACAAGCCATGCCCACCAGCCAATCAGGAGCAAGTATGCAAATTAACCCAAGCAAGATGGCAGCAGCCATGAAGCTGGAGTTAGCAGGAGGCTTGGGTTGCCTCTGGCAATGGAGGAAGCCAAGCTTCCCTCCCACCCTGGCCAGCCCTCGCCTCTGTTCAAGGCTACAAGGTTTCAATTACAGAAGATAAATAAATCCCAGATACCTGCTTCCCTCTGCTCAAAGAGGACCTGAAAGAAAAAACAGAGGGGCTGGAGCTTGGGTCACCGGGGGTCATGGCCAGCCTGCAAACAGCCATCAGCCCCTTACCCAGGCTGACCAGGCACGCCAGCAGGTGGACATCCCCCGAGTGGTCCCAGACTGTGAGAGGGCACAGGCCGGGCTGAGGGACCTCCTGAGTGCACAAATTTTTGTGCACCGGGCCCCTAGTATTTTCTATAAAAACAGTGTTTAATGCACTAAGTGGAAGGTTCTTTCATAGCCCAGGAAGTGGTAATAATGCTACTTTATATTATACTTAAAAAAATCAAAGTCGGATATTGTTGCCTCTTGAGTAACCATTAAAAGAAGAATAAAGTCTTAAATTTAACAAATTAATTGTGGGAAGGAGGAAGAGGGATGTCATAAGAAAAAATTATCAATCCAAAATAAACCAAGAAAAAAGAAACAAATAACAAAATGGGCAGAATAAATATAAAATAGCAAAATGATAGATTTAAGCTTAAATATATCAATAACTAGAGGCTTGATGCACGAAATTCATTCAGGAGGCAGCCAATGGAAGTTCCCTCACAGCTGTGGCAGCTTAACTTGGCCCTTCCAGCTATGACTTCATCTGGAAGGTAGTCCAGAAGGACATCTGGAAGGTCGTTTGGCTGTCTGGTCTAATTAGCATATTACACTTTTATTATTATATATTATATTAAATGTAAAGAGAATAAATGCTCTGATTAAAAACAAAAAGAACTGATGAACAAAAATAGATACAGAGGCAGAGCAGCATCGAACAGACTGTCCAACTACAGCGGGAAGGCTGGGGAGGATTGGTGGGTGTTAAGAGATCAACTGAGGGACTTGTATGCCTGCATATAAGCATAATCAATGGACACAAGACACTGGGGGGTAGGGAAAGCTGGGGGAAGGTCAAGGGGGGAAAAAGGAGACATATGTAATATTTTTTTGTAATACTTTAAGCAATATAACAAAATTAAACAAACAGACAAACAAACAAACAAAAAGAGATATTGTCCTGGTTGGTGTGGCTCAGTTGCTTGGGCATCATCCCTCGAAATGAAGTTAGATTCAAGTCAAAGCACATGCCCAAGTTGTGGGCTCAATCTTTTCTTTTTTTAAATATGTTTTATTGATTTCTTACAGAGAGGAAAGGAGAGGGATAGAGAGTTAGAAACATCGATGAGAGAGAAGTATCGATCAGCTGCCTCCTGCGCACCCCCTACTTGGGATGTGCCCACAGCCCAGGTACATGCCCTTGACTGGAATTGAACCTGGGACCTTTCAGTCCGCAGGCAGACACTCTATCCACTGAGCCAAACCTGTTAGGGCTGCGGGCTCAATCTTTAGTAGGGGGGAATGCAGGAGGCAGCCAATGGAAGTAGCTCTTAAAACGATGTCCCCCCCCCCTTCCTAAAAACTCATTAAAAATCTTTCAACACAAAACAAGATTGTCAGACTAGATTTTTAAAAAATCTAACTATATGACAATAGAAGGAAACAAGCCTTAAATATCAGGATGAAGATAATCTTAAAGTAAAAGGACAGAAAAAGGGTATACTATGTAGCTATCAACCAAAGGAAAGCAGGTATAATAGCAGACAAAGTAGATTTTTCAGCAAAGTGTAGTTGCTGATCTCTGAGACAGCATTCTATAGAAGTGATGGGAGAGAAGGTGTAGGTGAAAAGGGAATTTGTGCAAGAATTCTACATCTTTGCATTCTTGTCAACTCAGTGCATATACCACATACTTTAACATCAGACCTGAGATGCTAGAGCTCAATTTTCCATTATGCAAAATAAAAGGAAACTGAGATTTTCTTTCAGAATCTCTCCTGAGAGATTAACTATGCCCAGTTTCAGGTTATATAGCTAATTTGCAAAGATAAGTTTAGTTCATATTAGCATTATAGACTCCCCAGTGCCAAGTTACATGGTCCTGACATTTCACATTTCTACATCTCCTTCCTACCACACAGAACTGAAGAATTTACCAAATATTATCTAAAGCCTACTTTAATTTTTTAAAAGCTAGTAAAGCTTTATTATGTAATTAACCCTAGATAAATGAAATGAATACTAGGTCTCTCCAGACAGTTTAATTATATGTTTCCTGATTACTGAATAACACAACTCAAATTAATATTACTGTATGAGCAAAGGGAAAAAAACGATTAATAAAGCACAAGAGCACAGCTAGTGTGGTTCAATAGTTGACTGTCAATCCAGAAACCAGGAGGTCATGGTTCAATTCTCCGACAGGGCACCTGCCTGGGTTTCAGGCTCGATCCCTAGTAGGGGGCATGCAGGAAGCAACTGATAAATGATTCTCTCATCATTGATGTTTATATCTTTCTCTCTCTCTCCCTTTCTCTCTGTGAAATCAACAGACATATTAAAATAATAATAAAATAAATAAAAAGTTAGACATAGTTTTCTACAATATTTTTTTAGCAATCATTACAAAGACATTTTCCATTAAAAAGGCAGTTCTTGTTTTTTGCTTCAATATATTTTACACTTCCTGACCTCCCTTGTACTAGATATGGCATATAACTAAGTATGGCCAACAAGATCTGAGCTTAGTAATATGCACAACTTCCGCTGAAAGGAAGGTGGGTGCCCTCTCCTCTCTAGCTGGCTGGGATGTGAGTGAAACGGGACCACTAGATGGAAACTGTGTGTTGCAGCCTACACAGAACAAGAAAAGACTCTCTGATCATTGTGGGTTACTGTGTCAGCCCAGTAAAAAATAAACTTCTCTCTTGTTGGGAGGGGTCTCTTAATTTCAGTCTCTGACCACTAATCCTAACTAATTTAGAACTAGAAAGTAAATCATCATGAAGTGGACTGTATTTTCACACTAAGAGCCATAATCAGGAAATATGTTCCTATTCTTAGTCTTAACTTCAAAACAAATATAAAACAACATAATACAAATAAAAACACCAAAAAACCCATTCAATTCCCTTACAATATAAATTCACATGTTACTATAAAAAGATATATAAATATGCTCTTCACATTGATTAAACAAGGCTTATTAAACCTTTGCATATAAACAAAAATAGATGCATCACGATTATATATGGTTTATGATAAATTTGACCTAAAATTAACATACCAGATATAATCTGACTAAAAATCTATATTAATAAAAGGGTAATATGCTCATTAGACTGCATAGACTGGACGTCTTCTGGACAAAGACACGGTGGCAAGGGCCAAGGCAGAGGTGGTTAGGGGTGATCAGGCAGGCAGGCAGGCAGATGAACCATTAGGAGGCCGTGGTTCTAGATTGGGAGAGGGATTCCAGATTAGAGAGGGTGCAGGCCAGGCTGAGAGACACTCCCCATGCATGAATTTCATGCACTAGGCTTCTAGTTTAATTAATAAGCTTGCTTGGACTTTTTGGACTCCAATGAAGGAAGTTTTCCTCGTTTCTCTGTTTTTTGTAATTATGTCAATTCCCCTGTTTTCTTAAAAACCAGTTGAAGGAAGCTGAAACTATGTAACTTTTCTCAGTTTCCCAAATGCAATCATTTTATTGACTAGACTAGGGATGTACTTTATAAAGGCACCTTAAAATTCTTCTTCACTATGCTTTAGTTTGGCATTTGAGACAAACCTAATGTGCTATGGGTCATTAATGCAGGATACTAATCAGAGTTCAAAATTAAATTGCATTAAATATAAGTAGTTGGGCCCACCTGGATTCATGTGTTTCTAAACACCTAAAGGTTTTAAAAAATTCCTTTCAGAACTGACTGAGAGAACCAAAAGAACTCTGTGGGTGTGTGCACAGAATTATTCACCACCTGTCTCAGAATTGCAGTTAAGCTACCAAACACAGAACTCTACATACTAGACTTGAAAAGAGGAAATCTTTAAGGCACAGAGGCAAAGTCCTAGACTAGACGAGGCCCTGTCTGATTCCTTCTTGAGCCACGTGTTGTGGGTTCCACCCTAGATTATGATGTCTGGAAGCACACTGAGTTTAGGAACTCTTCATCTCCAACTTTTCCATTTATATGAGTCCACTTCACAATGTATTATTGGTTTTCTGGAGTACTGTTGAAAGTCTGGAGATTCCCTCATCTTTTGTCTACCTGTGACTCATGACATTTGTGCAGGAGAAACACTTGTCTCTGCTAAGAAAGGAAAACATCACTCTCCTAGTGGAGCTACATTAATCAGTATGGTGTTCAGTTTCCCAGTGTCACATCCTCATGCTAAACTAACCTGAGCTCCCTTCTTGGATTGCTTAAGGTTGTATATTTTCATTAACTCATTGGTCATAAGGAGACTATTTTTCTTTTCTATAATAAATCTTTTCTTTTAACAGATATTTACCAAATTGGTTCTATGTTCATATGCCTTCAAGTGAAAAATTTCCTAATATTTAAAGACTAGGAGCCTGGTGCACATATATTGTGCACTCGGGGGTCTCTCAGCCAGGCCTGTACCCGCCCATCATGCCCCGCCCACCACACACCCCAGCCCGTCACCTGCCCCGCACGCCCTGCTCACCCTGCCACCTGCACTGCCGGCCTCCATCTTGGCTGAGTTAATTTGCATACAGCCTCTCTGATTGGCTGGTGGGCGTGGCTTAGGCATCCCGTAGAAATGGTCAATTTCAATATTACTCTTTTATTAGAGTAGATTACTTCAACGTTGTACATTATTGATAGAGAAAATAAAATATTTTTTTGAGAGAAAAATAATCTTGTGTAGCAAAAACGCTATTCTGTTTACTTTTAGGTGGCTCTGAAATCATATCCTGACAGTGGCCATCAGTGACTAGTTACAGATAAAATAAGAATTGCGAAGAATATACTTAAAATATACTATGTAGTGGCTAGCAGATAAAATAAAAAAAGCTTAAGAACAAAATTAGAGGAAGGCAAAGTCATTTGTCTTAAAACCCAATGAAACTCACTGATATTTTCCTACAGGAAAAAAATGACAATTTCCACATAATTTGTCAAGCAAAAAGAACTTAGTAGTAACTCCACATAAATTTTTACATCCTTTTTCCACTTCTTTTGCTTCATGTTGAGATTAACTTTTAAGTGCAATTCAAGAACTTAATAAAAATCATAGAAGTATTAGTTACAATAGTAATAGCAGAAATAACAGCTATATACCAGATTGTACTATAAACATTATATGAACTACCATATTTAATCCTGCTAACATCTCTATTAGGTACATATTATTATTAGCCACAGCTAACAGAGAGATACAAAGATTTAGAGAAATTAAATAACTTCACCAAGATGAAATAGCTTATAAATAGTGCAAATGGGATTTAACCCCAGGTAGATAGACGGAGAGCATACTTACAAACTTTTCAAAAATATAATAAGAGCGTGCCATGTCTCTAATTACTCATTTGAGTTAAATTTTCCTTTATCAACAATTACACATGTCTAGACTAAATAATAGGTCAAAGATACCACATTAGTGACTATTTCCCCCCCTAAAATGGGAGAATGCTTGCATTACAGAGCCACAAGAATTCCACACCAGATAGTCTGTGAAGTGCTCTGTTTTCATTGTTCTCTCATGCCGCCCCCCAAATCTCAAATAATTTCAGTGCTCAAAAAAGAATCAAATTGGTTATAAAGCCACATTGATCTATTATGTTAATTAGAAAATACATTTTACTTATAAAGAATTGCTGTATGTATATGACTGACTTTACATTGTTTCTAGATTTTTTAAAATGCATGCAATTTAATGAGGACAATACACAGCATAATATGCAGGAAAACTTGGCTGATGTAGTTGGAAGTAGAAAAAATGAATACAGAGAAAAAAAAAAGATACTTATGAAACTGAGTGCTGGGGAAAATACCTGAATTTCTTCCTGAAAGCACTAAGAACTTATTAAACATTTTGAGTAGAGGAATTATTTGATAAAGTCTGGTAGCGAGGAAAGGAGCAAGAGGTAAAATATACTTTGGAGGATACTGGCATAGAAAGAAAAGAGCCAAACATTAAAGTTTCAAATCATGGAAGAGTAGGACAAAAATGGCATCATAAATAGAATTATGAAAACTAGAAGGGGGAAGTGAGTTTCTAGTTCTTTCCTCAGAAGGTTTTTTGTTTGTTTAGGTTTGATTTGGGATAGAATGATTTAAGTTATTTTTAGAACATTGAATTTGAAGTGGCAGAATGATATCCAACTACAAATGTTCAATGGACCTACTGGAGAAGTAAGGCTAAAGCTTGAGAGGGATTGGGGAATCAATCAATCATTCTGATAAGATGAATTATGAGGGCAAAAGAGAACAATTAGCATAATAGCAATTCAGTATGTTAAGGTATAAGAAAAGGACTGATAAAGAAAAAAGGAGAGATCACATTACATTAAAATGTATACTCTCCATGAATATAATTTAAAGACGAGCTACTTCATTATGTTTTTAATTTTAATCTTAGCTGTTCCCATCCTTATCCACTGTAAGAATATCACATAATCTCACTCATTTGTGGAATATAATGAACAACAAAAAGTGATGAACAAAAATAGATCCAGAGACATAGAAGCATAGAACAGACCATCAAACCTCAGAGGGATGTGTGTGTGTGTGTGTGTGTGAGAGATGCACATATTACATAACCAATAGGCACAGACAAATGGGAGGGGTGAAGGCATGTGCTTGGGGGTGTGAGTGGCCATAGAGAGGTCAATAGGGGAAAAAAGGAGACATGTAAAATGAATTTAAATTTAAACATTTTTTTTCTGGTTATAAAAGCTACAGTTTTTACTGTATAGGTTCAAGTAGCTGACAGTAAACAGCACCTGGCCCCTCAGCACACACGTATACACATTGGGTAATCAGATAAAGATTTCTTAGTAAGGAGAGGAAATTGTCAAACAGCCCCTAGATACTACCTGGTGAACAGTGTACCAGTTCCTGTCCTGACCAACTGCCAGCAACAGTTTTTAAATTAATTAAAACATATGGTCATTAAATTCACAACAAGAATGCATTACAAATAGGCCTCTTCTGCACCACAGATGTATTCATAAGAAGTTGCCAGTAAATACAACTTTTAAATTTAAGAGATGGTTTATCTTAATTTCTGATCTTAACTTGGCAGTGACTTTTAACAATTCAGTTTTCAGTTTATCTGCTCTCTCCCCCCAATTATGGTTTTAATGTTCTATAAATAATATTTAGTGTATTAAGAAAGCTTACTATTTCAAAAGGTCCTGCAAAAGTGTTCTGTAAAACAAATTAAAATTACTATCTTTTGGTTTCCACTTTGAAAATTTAAACTGTGGAGAAAGGGATGGTACGAGTTTGTACACAGAGGCTTTTCTGTAGAATAAAAACCCCTGTGTTTCTATTCAATTACAGTCTCTATGATGAAAGATATTAAAGCAGAACCATACCAATGGTTTACTATTGTTAATTTTTTTCAAAGAAATCCATCCAACTGTACAACCTTAGACAGAATTTACCTGTTTCAAGAGGGAAAATAGAGGTTGTATTAGTAGGTGAAAGAAACAGAATCACAGTGATATATCCTAATCAGTGGAGAAGCTGCAGTAGGTCACACTCTTGGCTTTGTTCAGGTGAGCAGTGAAAGACTACTAGCCATGCTAGCTACAAATTCAACTCAAGTTCATGAACTGAATTTGAACTGAGTACCTTTTACTGCCTGCTGATAAATCAATAAGATAAAGAAGTGGACAACTCAGCCAACAGGTATGCAATGCAAAAATCAAAATACATACTGGTTTTCTATTTTGTTCCAATTTCAGACTATAAATCTTTTTGGTTGAGAAACAAGTATAAGTATGTACAGTCTCCAATCTTGTATGTTCACACCCCCATGTTTAGTTGTTCTATTAGAATTATTATGTAACCCTCATAGATGGGTTTTGAATGGAAGATACTGTTATCTCATTATAGATAATAATAATATTGATATCCTAGTATAGTCCCAGGCCTAGTATATATCTGCCCAATGTCAAGGTATTTATGAGGCAAAACATTTTAACTGGGAGTTGCTTCCTAAAGCATTCCACATGTAGGTGAGAAAAAACATGTTTTCTGGATCAAAGGCAAGGACATCAATGACATCGTATGCTAACACCAAAGGCTGATTTTATAGTGCTCAACCTCTGGCTCCACCATTATCCAAGTACCCTAGTTTTTAAAAGAGTAAAGGTAACCTTCAATATAATGGTATTCATAATAAAGGTCTTTAGAGCACTTAACAGTGAAGGAAAAAGTATAGACCAAATAGAAAATATTCTGCTTTTCTACCTAGAGCATCAAGGAAGCCAAGAGAAATTTCAGTAAAAGCACAGATATTATAGGTCAAACATGCAGTCTAGTGCTGGGATTCTAGTAGGTATATTAATGGCCTGGTACCTAACAAGTACCAACTGACTGCAATTCAATGATAGCATTTATTGCCGAGGTCTGTGAGAAACAGAGAAAAGGGTTAGTGGATGAGGTAACTACAGGTGAGATTAAGAGTCCTTATGGGTCAGAAATTTGAAGCTGGAAGTAACTATGAGCATATAACTCTGAGGAAATGTAGCAATACTAGAGGCTATGGGTTGGATAAAAGGCTTGAGCTGACATCTGGGTTAAATGTAAAATGAATGTGCTTGACGGGATGATCCAAAAAAAATCACTTTTAACTCTAAAAATCTATTACTTTAAAATTTATACCTGACAATTTTGTGGAGGCTGTACCATATTAATAGGTACCTTCAGAACTTAGAGAAAAGATCCAATAAAAACAGGAGTAACTCTACCAAGTTGAAGTGTTCAATTTCAGCTTAAAAAAAAAAAACAATAGAGAGAAAAAAATAATATAATTTTTTCCTATAGAAGACAGAGGAAAAAGTTTCTGCTAGGAGAATCTATTATTTAAGGCTACTTGTCTAAAACTGAGAATAATACAATGATTTTTTTTTTTAAGTATATAAGTATGGGAGGTAAAGTATATTTTATATTTTGTAGGAAAAGCTAAGAAGAGTCATCTTTATATATAAAAAATCTTTATTGTTGAAATATTACATATGTCCCCTTCACCCCCATTGACGTCTCCCAGCCTGCCCCCACCTGAGTCTTGTTCCCATAATAGAATCTCTGTGCTGTCTCCTCAATATTTCACACTTGACCTCTTCCTTTTGAACAAGGATAGAGACAGAAAAATGCAATAAAAACATGAGGTCATATAATTGCTTCAAAAACAAATACTTGAATAATGTAAACTTTTTTCTAGCTGTAACTTCTAACAAAAAATTTTAAATTCCAAAATTTAAAGTTTACTAGATTAAAAATATAGAAACATCCTTATGGGTCAAGTTCTATCTCAGCTAAGGCCTTTTGCTTCCACCCAGTTTTTCAAAGGCCTTCTTTTTTTGTATTGTTAATATATCTTATTTATTTATTGTTGACACTATTACATATGTTCCCGCCCCACCCCTCCTTTGCCCACCTTCATCCAGTCCCCACCTCCTCTTCCACCTGGTCATCATCACACCATTGTCTGTGTCTATGGCTTACACCTAAAATGTTCTTTGGCTAATCCCTTCACTTTCTTTCAGCCATTTCCCCCGCTCCTCGCCCCTCTGACAGCTGTGAGTCTGTTTCACGTATCCATGCTTCTGTTTTGATTTTGTTTTACAGTTTATTTTGTTCCTTATTTTCTACATAAAAGTGCAATCAAAGTCTCGAAGTAAATAGCTTTTCCCTATAAGCTGAGTTTGTTTAAGCATTAGCTTAAAAGCTCTTGTTGCTTTGTCTAAGAAAAGCTATCTTCATGTGACAAAACTATTCCTCTTTGTTTGGGGTTGAGGTCTATGAGCTGTTACTACATTTTCCTTTACAAACTTAAAAAATACTAAAAATGAAATCTATACAATAGTTTAAAAATTATTTTATTTTGATGAAATTACATTTTAGAAAATTTATAGTACAGAAGATGAGAATTTTTCCATTTTAATCATTTAAAAAAGTTAACTAGTTCAATATTTATCCCCATAAATTCACAAAAGCAATCATGTTTCTGTAAACAGTGTATATTAAGCCTAATGAATATACACTCAATTTTATATCTTCTATTATACAGTTTAATTCCCTTCCTAACATGTATTTCTCATAGATAGAAGACATATAATGACAATTAAATGTGAAGAAAAAATTTATGATTATTGAAATTTAATAGTAAACACATATGATCAGATAGATTACTCTTTTGACATAGATATCATAAAATATAAATAACAAAGAAACTATTCTTACAGCTAACTGCATTAGAAACATAAATGGGTGCTACCCACATGTTTTTCCCTTCATTTTAAAAAGTAGACATTTTGATGCATTTGTCATCTAAAATGTGGCTTCCCATCATTGCCCAACTAGTTTCAGAATATATTAGTTTACTGGTTATAGGTATAAAAACTATTACTTGGCTTTTAAATAGAACATGGCATTTTTGTTCATAATACTTAGCAAATAGCCATCCATATAATTGAGAAATTTCATACTTTTCCAGCTCTTATTTCAAATCCATCTTCGCCAAATGCAATTTTCCATCAAACTAGGGTTAATACACCAGATGTTAAACATAATATTCACTACTTGTGAAATTTTTTAAAATCCTCACCTAAGGATATTTTTTCCATTGATTTTCAGAGACAGCGGAAGGGAGAGGTAGAGACAGACAGCGAAACATCAAAGTGAGAGAGACACATTGATTGGTTGCCTCCTGTACACACTGACTGGGGCTGGGATTGAGCCTGCAACCAGGTACATGTCCTTGACTGGAATCAAACCTGCAACCCTTCAGTCTGAGGGCCAATGCTCTACTGAGCACCTGGCTAGGGCTTGAATTTTTAATATAACTATATTATAGCACTCTCTATGCTCAAAAACTGGTTTGAATCTGGTAATTACAGTTAGTATAATACTGATATGTGTTATTTAATAAACTTTAAAGATGTTTCTACACACATCATAAATCTGGAGAAAAGACACTAAACCAGCCAATTATTGAGCTATTCATTAATAGCTACGTGGTTTTAGATCAGTTACATATTCAAATATTTGGTCTAAAATTTTAATGTTTCATGCAGATGTTTACTAAGAGTTTTGTTGTATTAGACACAATTATTAGTTAGCTGAATTTCTAATAGTTCTTGCAACATATCTTGTTTTTCGAAGAGTTCAAGAAGATAGTCAATTTTCACATTAAGATAAATATTTATACATAGTTAAAATGTGCTAGACAGCTTTAGGCTAGTCATAAGACACTCATGAAATATTTTTTACGTCTTGTTAGTACAAAGAATGAACTTTTTGGTTATATAGCTTTGCTATCCTGGACTTGACAACCCTCTAAAATTCTGTTTAAACCTTAGAAAATATTGCAAAGTACAGAAGATTCATTCTTATAAGGAGTTGTTTTCCAAATAGTTGAGTATGTGCCAGAGGACAGCACAGGAAACAAAGGCCAAACAAGGAACCTATATGACAGGAAGGAAAATCAAAACCAGTACACTAGTATATAAATGTTACAAGCGTACACTGTAAAACAGGGAAGATAAAATGTTTAGCAGCAAGAGGATCCTCTGGTATGAACATTCAGTGAGGTGGTAGGAAAACAGGTAAGAGCAAACTGAAGAAGATCTGCTGTGCAGAAATTCTGTAAATAAAAATTATGTTAAGTATATGCATAATCTAACTCATTAGGATGAGGCAGTTATATTTTTTTTAAATAATGGCCATAAATAATTTCACATAGCTTTTTTCACATATATTATCTACTTTTATCTTTAAAACAAACCTGTGAGTTAAGTATTAAGATTAGGAAACATAACAAAAGAGAAATGTGTAATACTTATACCTCAAATAAACTATTAAATAAGAAAAGTAGGTCTTCCTAGAAATAGTTCTAGAATCCACAAAAACATAAAATAAATATAAGAATCAGGCATCTGTGTCTTAATAGCACTTATGCAAAAAGTGATTGAGTTTACATTTGCTTCAAGGTAATAATGTATAATTATTTCTGCCCTCCAAACTCCCCCCCCTATCTTCTATCTTCCCTTAGTCATGATATTCTTTTTCACTGACATTATCATTTGTCCTTTTCCCCTCCTTTCTTTAATTCAATTCCAGTCACCTCCTCAGACTTCCCCAGTGGACCCAATGTACTCTCATTTTTTCCTTCTCCCCATACTGCCTGTAAGAAATTGTTAAATCTAGATTTTACTCTAAAATTTCATTTATAAGTCATTATTTGAAACTTGGAATTGAGTTTTATGTAAGAAAACTTGTTATAAAATTTCCAGGTGCCCCACAAAAGCCTTTTAAATTCATAATATAGAAACATTACTAGAGATAAAAAATAATTATTTCCTGCCCTAACCAGTTCGGCTCAGTGGATAGAGCATCGGCCTGCGGACTGGAAGGTCTCAGGTTCGATTTCGGTCAAAGGCATGTACCTTGGTTGTGGGCACGTCCCCAGTTGGGGGTGTGCAGGAGGCAGCTGATCGATGTTTGTCTCTCATCCATGTTTCTAACTCTCTATCTCTCTCCCTTTCTCTCTGTAAAAAAATCAATAAAATAATTAAAAAAATTATTTCGTATTATGATAGTTTATAACAACATAATGTTTGTTCAATTAGCAGAACATGTGAGCGGGCTGAGAGGAGTGGGATTGAGTAAAAGAGAAAAAAACTCATGGACACAAACAACAGTGTGGTGATTGCGGGGGTGGGGGTAGTGGGGAGAGCTAGAGGAGGGTTTAAGGGCAATAAATGGTGATGGATGACCTAACTTGGGGTAGTGAACACACAATAAATACAGTGTACAGTTGATATATTGTAGAATTGTGCACCTGAAGCCTCTATAATTTTGTTAACCAATGTCACCCCAATAAAGTCAATAGAAAGGAAAAAAAAGAAGAGAGCAGAGAGTAGGTATGGCTACAACAGAGCAAAAGAAGAAATCCATGTGTTCTGTACCTTGACCACAAGGAAGGATTAGTGAACTTACACAAGAAAAAAAATCACACAAAAGTAGATATAAATACACACATACAAATGTAAAACTGGGGAAATCCGATTTAAAATAGTGAGTTGGTTTTGTAACCAAGAGGCTAGAGGACAGCACCTGGAACACAGAGAGGTATTCCTAGTGAGCAGGGCTGGGTCATGATCCAGGTACTGGTTGCATGTACTCTGCTGGATAATCAGATTGAGTTATTGTACTAGGATGTTTCAAGATGTCACCATGGGAAGAAAGTAGGTAAAAGGTCAT
>PVJC01004626.1:22747-63082 GCA_004026665.1 Murina feae | reverse complement strand
TGCTGAAAGGTATCCTTTGAGAATGAGGAAGAAGAAAAAGGAAAGTAAGTAAAAATTATGAACAACAAATATATACCAATGAGTGAATCTAAGAATCAAGTGAATAAAAAATCTGATGAACAGAATAAACTGGTGAATAGAATAGAATCAGAGGCATAGAAAGGGAGTGGACTGACAATTTTTGGGGGTTAAGGGTGTTAGGGATGCGTGAAGAGACTGGACAATAATTGTACACCTATGAATGAGGACAATGGGGGGGCAAGGTCAGAGGTTGGGGGGGAGATTGGGAGGAGAGGAGATATGGGGGAAAAAAGAGGAACAACTGTAATAATCTGAACAATAAAGATAAATTAAAAAAAAGAATCAAGTTAAAGAATTGAAATATGAAGAAGCAAAAAATACCCAAATGGGTAAGCAAAAAGAAAAAAGAATCCAAAAATATGAAGACAGTGTAAGGAGCCTCTGGGACAACTTCAAGCATACCAACATCAGAATTATAGGGGTGCCCGAAGAAGAGAAAGAGCAAGATATTGAAAACCTATTTCAAGAAATAATGACAGAAAACTTCCCTCACCTGGTGAAAGAAATAGACTTCCAAGTCCAGAAAGCGCAGAGAACCCCAAACAAAAGGAACCGAAGGAGGACCACACCAAGACATATCATAATTAAAATGCCAAGAGCAAAAGACAAGGAGAGAATTTTAAAAGCAGCAAGAGAAAAGCAGTCAGTTACCTACAAGGGGGAACCCATATGTCTATCAGCCGATTTCTCAAGAGAAACTTTGCAAGCCAGAAGGGAGTGGCAAGAAATATTCAAAGTGATGAATAGCAAGAACCTACAACCAAGATTACTTTACCCAGCAAAGCTATCATTCAGAATTGAAGGTCAGATAAAGAGCTCCACAGACAAAAAAAAGCTAAGGGAGTTCATCGCCACCTAACCAGTATTATATGAAATGCTGAAAGGTATCCTTTGAGAAGAGGAAGAAGAAAAAGTAAAGATAAAAATTATGAACAACAAATACATATCTATCAACAAGTGAATCTAAAAGTCAAATGAATAAAAAATCTGATGAACAGTATAAATTGGTGAATAGAGTAGAATCAGAGGCATAGAAAGGGATTGGGCTGACAATTTTTTTGGGGAAAAGGGTGTTGGGGGTGTGGGAAGAGACTGGACAATAATTGTACACCTATGGATGAGAACAGCAGGGGGTGGGGGGTAAGGACAGAGGGTGAGGTAGGAAATGGGAGGAGGAGAGTTATGGGGGAAAAAGGGGAATAACTGTAATAATCTGAACAATAAAGATTTAATATATATATATTCTTATTTATTTCAGAGAGGAAGGGAGAGGGAGATAGAAACATCAATGATGTGAGAATCATTTATTGGCTACCTCCCACAGGCCCCTTACTGGGGTTCAAGCCCAAAACTAAGGCCTGTGCTCTGACCTGGAATCAAACCATAATCTCCTGGTTCATAGATTGATGCTCAACCACTGAGCCAGCTGTTTGTTTTGTTTTATTACATCAATTAACCCCCTTATGACAGGTTAGCAATGTTCCAAATTGTGGTGTTCCTACTGGTCTTTAAATTCCTTGTCTTCTGATAGTAGACTTTACTGTGATGGCGGAAGTGGTGTTTTAGGTCCAGGCACCAGCAGCTTCTGTTTTCATGCAGGAACCACAGTGCCAGATCTCCACAGCTTATCTCTTCATCTTGGAAGGGACTTTATCAAGTGCCTAACCACAAAGGGATCTCTACCCCTATTTCTGACACTTGCCTCAGTCTACAACAGACATCAAAGATTGCTCAAGGAGAAGATGCTGACATCAGAGGTAGACTGTTATCTGAAGATGTCAACAAGGCCTGTGTACCAATGGATTGATGTTTTACTCAGATTGTCTTTACCTGTTTGCAGATCTCTCTGTAGCTCTTGCTGGGTAGCCTCAGGCAGAGGCTAAATTAGCACCTCCTTAGAGATCTAAGAGCCAGTGTATCCAGTGGTCATCCAGATTACAACTCCTCAGATCCATAGGGATACACTCAGGGGGCAGAATCAGTGAGCACCAAAGCCCCACTGAAACAAGTCTTGTCCCATAAGCATGTCTCCAGCACAGAAGTTCTCCCACTGTAGACACAGCTGATTCTCACAGCCAATTGGCCTGGAGGTCAAATCCTCCCAGTGATACCTACAACAATCAAGGCTTAACTACAACAAGACTGTGTACAAAACCCCCACAGGGGTGCACCAAGAGTGTCCACCTCAGGTAATTGGGGAAGCTGAGCCACTGGGCCCCATAGGACACCTAACACAGAAAGTCACACTGTCAACACAGGGAAGCAGCCAAAATGCAAAGACAAAGAAACAGGTCACAAATGACAGAAATGGCGGAAAGGAAACTACTGGATGTAGAGTTCAAAACCATGGCTATAAGGTTTTTCAAGAATTTTCTAGAAACTGCTGATAAAATTAGTGAGACCCTCAATAAATCTAGTGAGACCCTCAAGGATATGTAAAAGGACCAACTAGAAATTAAGCATACACTGACTGAAATAAAGAATAATATACAGAGATCCAACAGCAGACTAGAGGATCGCAAGAATCAAGTCAAAGATTTGATATATGAAGAAGCAAAAAATAACCAACCGGAAAAGCGAAAAGCAAAAAGAATCCAAAAATATGAAGATAATGTAAGGAGCCTCTGGGACAACTTCAAGCGTACCAACATCAGAATTATAGGGGTGCCAGAAGAAGAGAGAGAGCAAGATATTGAAAACCTATTTGAAGAAATAATGACAGAAAACTTTCCCTACCTGGTGAAAGAAATAGACTTACAAGTCCAGGAAGCTTAGAGAATCCCAAACAAAAGGAATCCAAAGAGAACCACACCAAGACACATCATAATTAAAATGCTAAGAGCAAAAGACAAAGGGAGAATTTTAAAAGCAGTAAGAGAAAAATAGTTAGTTACCTACAAGGGAGTACCCATAAGATTGTCAGCTGATTTCTCAACAGAAACTATGCAGGCCAGAAGGGAGTGGCAAGAAATATTCAAAGTGATGAATAGCAAGAATCTACAATCAAGATTACTTTACCCAGCAAAGCTATCATTCAGAATTGAAGGTCAGATAAAGAGCTTCACAGATAAGAAAAAGCTAAAGGAATTCATCACCACCAAGCCAGTATTATATGAAATGCTGAAAGGTATCCTTTAAGAAAAGGAAGAAGAAGAAAAAGGTAAAGATAAAAATTATGAACAAAGTGACAACAAATACATACATATCAATAATTGAATCTAAAAATTAAGTGAATAAATAATCTGATGAACAGAATAAACTGCTGAATATAATGGAATTATGGTATAGACAATTCTTGGGGTGGGGGAAGGGGTGCTGGGGGTGTGGGAAGAGACTGGACAAAAATTGTACACCTATGGATGAGGACAGTGGCGGGGGGTGGGGTATCAGGGAGTGGGAACTGGGTGGAGGGGAGCTATGGGGGAAAAAAAGAGGAACCACTGTAATAATCTGAACAATAAAGATTTAATTAAAAAAAGATTATTTATAGTGCTTAATATAAGGTTATATGTTCATCTTGAGTAATTTCTGCTTAGATGTGTGTACAAGGTGTCCCCCCAAAAATGTATACACATTTTAACAGCTGATAGCTTAATTTGAAAATGAAATGTATTTCAATAAACACTGCCTCTGTAATTAAAAAAAAGGGGGGGAGAGTTGCAGAGAGAGCACGTGAACCCTGAAGCACCATTAAATCACCAGTTTCTGTTTTGACTTTTGGAATTTATGTCAATGTATTTATTTATCATAATAGTAATGATAATAATAATAATAATAATTATTATTATTATGTCTTCACCTGAAGACAGAGAGAGAGAGAGAGAGAGAGAGAGAGAGAGAGAGAGAGAGAGAGAGAGAATTGAACTGGCAACCCTTCAGTGCACAGGACATTGCCCAACTGAGGCACTCCAGCTTGGCTATGTATTTATGTTTGTTTAAGCCATTTTGAGCTGGATTTCTGCTACTTGCTACTGAAAAAACTTCTGACAAATACTATTCTCTAATTAAATGTGTTATAGACACAGAAGTTCTTCTCTATTGGAGAGAAACAGGTAAGTGGAATATCACAGTTCTTTATGGCAAGTGACAGAAATCTGGCTGCAGTTGGGTGAAGTAGATGGGAGGGTTTGACTTAGATGGGGGAGCAGGGGTACCAGAAGAATAGAGTTGTAGCTGGGCCTCTTGGAACAGGAGCAAGGTCCTAGGCATGACCTTGTGCTCAGAGCTCCTCTCTTAGATTTCTCTGGCTTCTTTCTCTCTGTTGCATGCTTGCCTCCAGGTGGACAGGACACAGCCTCACACCTGACCACCAGAGAAGGACTGTGCTTTTTCCTCACACGAGCACCAGAAGATCCTAGAAGGGACTGCAAATGGCCCAATCTGGATCAGTTGACACTCAAGTAGAACCACCATTTGAGTCGAGAGGGAGGATGACTCAGGACCCACCTCTGTGTTTCAGTCTTTCCCAGGCAAGAGGGGGTTATTGTGAGACAGAATTATTGCAGGATATGTCTCCCACAAAATGAAAGTTCTGGTTATCTGTTCTGTACCAAGCACTGTGCCAGATGCTGGGGTTTTTGAGGTTCCAGGCACAATACTGTCCCCAGCAAATCTGCAGTGATTTGAGCAATAGACCCAGATGTCAGACAGGGTGAGATTCTTAGCCTTATTCTTGGATGGAAGAACCAGACTTCTTTCTCATTCTCTCCTTACTTGTTCTAACTTACTGTGACCAAGATTGTTAGCTGGACCTGTTGACACCAAGTAGAAACTATATTTGCAAGCCTCCCAATAGTTAGGTGCAATCGTGGAATTCTGTTCTGGCCACTGAGATATAGTTGGACTTGAGTGGGACCTAGAGGGAGGTTGCTTCAAGGCAGTTGACTCAGCAAGAGGTCCCTTTTGTTTTCTTTAGCTCTTCCTTCTCCTTCTGGCCAGCAGCAGAGCGAGGGCTTTCACAGCATTTTGGGGACGTGGCCCGGGGTGTGTAAATCAAGTGCTAGCATGCATGGAGCAGGAAGATGGAGCCTGGGTTTTCCACAGGACTGATCCAATAGCCTCAGACTGCCTAGTGTTGGCTCCCTTTACAAGGGAGAGAGAGAGAGAGAGAGAGAGAGAGAGAGAGAGAGAGAGAGAGAGAGAGAGAGAGAGAGAATAGGCTCTTATCTTGTGTAGGCTTGTGATTTGCATTTTCTGTTTATCCAAGTCAGATCCCAGTCAGTATCACCTTCTCAGTCACAGACAACATTTTAGATGGATCTCAGTGTGTACTAATTTCACCCTGAGAACTGCAGGATCATTACAAAATGCAGGAGATGGGATGGGGGGTGAGCATAGGCTTTGTCAGAACTGGCAACCCTCCTGAGAGGCCAAGAAGGGTTCAACATGCCTGCCCACCAGTACAGCCTCACCCATCAGAGAATTTAGAGTCCCTTCCGGAACAGAAGGGTGAGGGTGAAACCTAATTTCCTATCACTTTTGAGAGTGAAAGTTTCAGTTTGGGCACTGATAGGACAGACACAAAGGGAGGGAAAATTGTAACATAAATTTATACATCTTATATGATTTCATTATTTCCAACAATAGTTTGGTGAGGTGGATACTACAGTTTCTGTGAGCAGATCAGAAAACTGAGTCCAGAGTCCCACAGCTGATAAGGAGTGGATATGAAATACAACCACATGTTATTCAGTCTCTTAATATTGTTTACTATTGTCGCACTACACACAGGAGTTTAACTGTCAGAGTTGGAGGTTGAAAGCATGGGGAGGCATTTCCGGAATGAGCTTTTGGAGTTTGGAGGGTGTAGGACCCAACAAGACCTGAGTGCACAGACCTGGTCCTGTTGCTGAGACCCAACTAATGTGGCTCCGGGATTTGGTTTTGATGTAAAAAGTCTAGTATACAGGCATTCTGTCTGGGAAACAAAATGAGAAATGTCAGATGTGTGACTATCCTGGAATTTCTTTTAAACTGAGTCTCCTCATCAGATGGAGGGCACTCCCAGGCTGATTGTCGCTTGGATAAGAACCCACTGGCCCCTCTGTGCAGAGCAGCCCAATGAGTGGGTGGGCAGTGCCCTGGACCCCTCTCCTGAAATGGGTAGGATTGCCCTTGTAACATGGTCTGGTGATTGCACCATGTGACTCTATGTTTGCTTCTTCATCCCTGCAAGGGGATCAGGAGACATTTGATTCCAAGCAGCAGAAATCCCAACACAAACTGGCAGAACTATAAAGAGGACTCATTGGCTCATGTAACTGGAAAGTCTCAAAGAAGGCCCAGTTTAGGGCTGGTTTAATCCAGCATTTTTCCAGTGGCATCAAGGGCCTTGTTTCTTCACATCTTTCTAAAAACTGGCCCCCCTTTGTAATTGCTAAATGGCTACCAGAAATCTCTGGGGCTGCAGGCTTCATCAGTGTGGATTAAAATACATCCATGAATTCCTGGATATGTCCTTTAAAAACTGGACCCTAATTCCCTTCTCCTGGAGTGTGGGAGGGACTTAGTGCCTAGCTTCCTGACAAAGAGAAAAAAGTGAAAGTGGCAGCGAGTAGCTTCAGAGTCTAGGGGCACAAAATAGAATGCAGCTTCTTGCTTGCCCTCATCCAGATCACGTGCTCTGGATGGGGGGCGGGGGGAGCCAGCTGTCATGCTGTGAGGACGCTCAAGCAGCCCAGGGAAATGCTCATGAGGTGGAAAACTGAGGTCTCCAACCAGTAGCCAGGGAGACCTGCATCCCCTGACAGCAGGAGCTGAAAGTAGGGCTGGTCTAATCCACTGAGAGTGGAAGCTGATCCTCAGCTCTGAGCAAACCTCAGGTGACAGCAGCCCTTCACAAGAAAGCCTGAACTAGCACCACCCCACAGTGTTATTCCCAGATTCCTGGCCCACAGAAATTGCAAGGTAACATTTGTTGCTTTAAGCCACAAAGTCTTGGGGTAATTTGTTAAGCAGTAATAGACAACTAACATACTCAGAGAGAACAATGTGCTTCTAGAAGCTCTTTCAGAAAAGTGAAGACGTGCATTACTTGTCCCAGAGCCTTAGGCAAATCCTTCCTCACATCCCATTCTTCAGGCAGTGACTGGCCAGTGAGTGGGATGAGGCCAGCAACCTCCTATCTGGGCTACTCTTGGTGGCCAGTGCCCTGCACACATGGGCTGAGGAGGAGGTGTGGAGGCTGGGTGCTTCCAAGAAGAGGACCACAGGTCTTCCAGGCCACACTAATCAGGGTTCTTTCCAGTGAGGAATGTAGAGCCTCTTAAAGAAATTGGCTTTAAATCATGAATTTACAAATTTCACCTTGGTTCTGAGATTCTATGAAGAAAAACAAGTTGACCGCTTTTGTTTGTGGAAGCTCATTGCCTTGGTGCTGCCTGTGAAAAATGGCCTTCCCTGGCTGATGTCATTCCAAGCTCGAGGTCATCAGTGAGGCAAAACAGCCTCCCTCCAGCTCTCTTTGTCGGAAAGCCATGCCTGGGAGGGGCAGTGGACAGTCTCCTAGGGAGAACAGCAACCACTCTTGTTAAGTGCAAATAATTATTTTATTTTATTTTTGCTAAAAAACAGCTGCTTTAAATTTTTATTGGAAGTGGCTCAAAACTATTGGAATCCTGGGTCAAGTGGCTGTGCGTAGTGATAATTTTCACTGTCATGCGGAAGACGGGAGGATGTCACCTTCTCCGTGCACATGACATGTGCATGTGTGTGCATGCATGTGGGGTAGCAGCTTTATTGAGATACAATTCACATGCTACACAATTCACCCATTTAAAGTGTACAATTCAATGGTTTCAGTATATTCAGAGTTGTATAAATTTCACTACAATTAATTTTTGAACATTTTCATGTTCATCACCCCAAAAAGAACCTCCATACCCTTTAGATAATCACTTCAACCCAAAGCTACTGCTACTCTACTTTCTGTTTATATCCTTTATTTGCCAGCAGGTAAGATTTTGGGGAGAAAAAAAAAGGAGTCATATTGTCCAATGTAAAACATAAGGTATAGGTAGATTGTTGTCAAGAGATATTCTACATAGCATGTGTGTGCTTTCTGACACACATTTATCAAAAGGGCTGTAGTTCTGTTGAAACTACATTATGATGGATCCTGTTTTCTGGGAAGGTGGTGAGTTCAGGGAGGGCTGTGTGGGGAATGATCTCAGCTGGCCTGGGTCTGGGGGTGTATGGTGGGAGGGGTTGTAGAAGCAGATCAGTGTGTGGGCAGGGAGGAGTTGACATCCTGGGTTGGGTAGTGACCTGATTTGTCACGATCTTGGAGTGAGTCCAAAGTAGTCTGACTACAGAGCTCAACTCAAGGGACCCTGGGCTCTTTCTGAGTCAGCCATACTGAACCATGACCCAGATCAGTGTCAGCTGGGAAGAGATGACGAAGATTGGGGTTCAAGGTAAAATTCCTTTGTTTCTTCAAGTTCTCCCAAGGCCTGGGGGATGAAGGTCTTCTCATCACCTTCACTTCCTCCTCTGGCTTTCCTCTCTGTCATCAGCCAGGCTTCTACTCTGTGGAAGTCACATAGGCCAGGCTACAGGGAGGAACCAGCTACACTTCTCCAAAAGGCCACTCTTCACTTGGACCCCTGTGGGTCTTTAGGAGTGTTTGGGGGTGGGGCCTGGTTCAGGCCTGCCTTTGCTCCTGCTTTGCTCTAGTGACTCAATGTAGGTCTCTGTTCCTTTATTTAAAAAAAAATATTTTTATTGATCTCAGAGAGGAGAGAGAGGGAGAGAGAGATAGAAACTTCAATGATGAGAGAGAATCATTGATCAGCTGCCTCCTGCATGCCTCCTACTAGGGATTGAGCCTGAAACCCAGGTATGTTCCTGATCAGGAATCAAACCAAGACCTCCCAGTTCATGGGCTGATGTTCAACCACTGAGCCACACTAGCCGGGCTCTGCTCCTTCCTTCCTTTTTTTTTTTTTTTTTAAAAAAACCCTCTATATTGTTGAAAGTATTACATATGTTCCCTATCCTCTCCCCACCCTCATTGACCTATTCTAGCCCACCCCTGCCTTCTGCCCCAGGCTCTGCTCCTTTCTTGACCTCAGTCTTCCATCTGTTTAATGGGAGACCAAAGAAATGATATCTAAGGGCCTTTCTAGGTCTCTCAGCCTGTGTAACCTAGTTCAGTCATCACTTTACACTTTGCAGGGCATGTCACAGCGTTGTCAATGCCCACATTTAGTGTTCTCAGGCCCACTTCTCAGCAGCATGGTGAAGGGTCAAGAGCCCACCCCTGGGAGAAGGTCTACCCAGATTTGAATACCAACTCTGTCACTGGTTAGTACTGTGACTTTGGGCAAATGAACCACTTGTCTACATCTTAGTTTCCTCATTTGTAAAACAAGGAAAGTATATGAACTTACTTCACAAGCTGTGTGTAAAGATTAAGTAAAATAATGCATGTAAAGTGTCCTGCAACGTTCCATACAATGCAGACATGGACATTTAGCATCTTGCCAAGACACAGTGTGTGAAACAGTTGCTCCTTCTACCATACTGTGCCACCTCTCCCAGGTGCAGAAGTTGAGAAGCAGAATCTCCTTGATGTTCCCAAATCCAGATGCTTGGGAGTGGTCCCAGGCTCTCCTATCTGGGCCCCTTACGACTACACCTTAGCCTGGGAGCACATTTCTCTACTACCACTGAGCCCTGGTCTGGTTTGCTCCCAACTGGCAACGTGTTCAAAGGGCTGTGGAGGATTCTGGAGCCTTGCACCAGGAGGCCAGAATGATATAGGGAAACAGGTGGCCTGTGGGGTGAGCTTCAGGCAGCTGGACAAGGCTGTCTCCTACTCACTGGGGGCTGCGTTCTTCACTTTGGAGGGGTGCAATGAGGTGAGAGACACTGCCTAGGGAATCGTTTCCTGTCTTGCAGTCTGTTTCCCCCTTCCACATCCCAACCCCTGTTCATCATTTCCTGGCATGGTGTTACCCAGGAGGAACTTTCTCTGGAGCCAGTCTCCTTCCTGTCCCCACTGGTCTTGCCCCCATCCCCTCAGTCTCCCTCCACCTGGGCTCTGGCTTTGCCTCCTCCTGGCCCCTCCCCTTCCCTCTGCTGCTCTCTCTGCATAGATTCCCTTATTTTGCCCCAAAGAAGGAAAGTAAAAGGCACCCTGACTCAACCTGTCTGCCCCATCCAGGTACTCAAGGCTCCTTCCCTGCATCATTATTCTCCTCCGAGGGGTGGTCCACACCTTGATTCATAGAGTGTGAGGCCTATGTGGAGGGTTCAGAGGACAGTGTTCTCCAACTCCCAGTGGCCCTGTCAGGTAGCTCATTTGAAAGAGGTGTATATTCACTCTCAGAGAAGATGGGAACCTTTCTCAAGGTCACCAGCTAGTATAAGGCAGAGCCACAGCCATATCCATTAGGGTGGATTCTGAGCAGTCTCCTTCAGGTTATTGCCTCCCACTCCTTTCTCACATGTTTTCTGGACTGGTCCTTCACCTGTTGCCTTGGGGAAGCAGGAAATGAGCAGGCTGTGGAGGGTCATTCTTAACTTAGGCAAATCGTGCCCTGATCTATCCCTCTGCAAAGCATCTCAGGACCCAGGACACAAATACACAGGAATGAAAAATGCCCACACTGACTGACCTGGACACATGCATTGGCCTCGATCGGTTTGACATCCTCACCTGCTCTTCCCTGAAACTCAGGCCTCTTGGCTCTCTCCTGGTTCTCTCCTGCCTGCTTCAAGTGCTTTTTCATTGTCCCTGAGCAGGGTTCTCATCTCTCACTCCCACCGTGGGAGCCATTAAGGCTCAACCCTTAAACACCGCTACCTCCCTGTCTGTGGAGTCTGGAATCCTTCCAGCCTCCCCTGACTCATGGCTTTCTTGCCACCTCCCTACACTGTACCACTGAGGGCAAGGTCAGTGTGTCCCTAGGACCTCCCCTTTCTGCCATCACCTAGCCCAGTGCCTGGAACAGAGTTGTGGAATGCTGTAGGTGTGGGAATAAATATATGCACCTGTCCCATGGTTACCTCAATTGGGCTGGCCCCACCTACCCATCCAAGTTAACCTCTGAATTCCAGAATTTTAAACTCGAAAGAATAAGGCACAGATAACCTCCCTCACAGAATGTGATGCAACTTTTCCAAGAGATATTTTAGGAACATTTAATAATAAATGAAAAATTCTTACGATATAATTAAGGTAAAAAATGCAGCAGAACACAAAATTGTGTGAACACGATGACCATAGCTGTGGACTCAGAACACCTGGAGGGCTTCTGGATCAACATAATGAGGCTTCCTCTCCAGACTTATTGAACCAAGAAGAATCTGGGCCTGAGGACATCAGCCAGAGGCCCTGCACTGAAAATCTAGAAGAGTCTTTAGGAAAATGATCAGCTTAACTGAAGTCACTGGTGATCTACCTTTCCCCAAAGCCACAGCTGGACAAACCCCACTGACATGCTCCAAACTGGCCAGGCTTTTGGGTCCTAACTCTTAAATTTGGAGTTCAGACAGGACTCCTAATGGACTGCCAAAAATCAGATATTTGAGGAAACTTATAAAAGATAGAGACCAAAACAAACAGAAAATAAAACTCAGAGGAAACAGGGATGGAGGAACCAAGATGGCGGTGTAGGTAAATGCCAGTACTCACCACCTCCCACAGACACATCAAAATTACAACTAAAATACAGAACAACCATCATTTAGAAGTACTTGAAAGCTGGCTGAATGGAAGTCCTACAACTAGAGAAGTAAAGAAGAAAGCACATTGAGATTGGTAGGAGGGGTAGAGGCACAGGCAGGAATGGTCCAGCACCCACGTGTACAGCTTTTTTTTTTTTTAAATCCTCACCAGAGGATATTTTTTTCCATTGATATTTAGAGTGGAAGGGAGAGGGAGAGACAGAGAAACACTGATGTGAGAGAGACACATCAATTGGTTGCTTCCCACATGCCCCTAACCAGGGCCAGGAGCCTATAACTGAGGTATGTGCCCTTGACTGGAATCGAACCCAGGACCCTTTAGTCTGCTGGTTGACACTCTATCCACTGAGCTAAACTGGCTGGAGCTATGCCACTTTTTTAAACAGAGGCAGCGCGGGCGAAAGGGGGCGGTGGCAGCACCTAGGTCAACAGCTTGGAAGGAGATTATAAACTCTGGGGTCACACTGAATGCGACACGAGCTGTTGAGCAACGGAGTGGAAGATGAGTGGTGTTCTAGCAGAGCTGTTCACAGCGATCACTGATGCGGAGACTTGGGGATTCAGAGGCGGGCAGAAGCCAGGGCATGGAGAGAAGCCATGGAGTCGGTGGAGGGGCAGCCATTACGGGTTGCTCCACCCCGGTGATTCTGAGAACCCACCCCACCCAACTTACAACCCCGCCCAAGCTGTGCACCTGCCTGCCTGCAGCATAACCTAAGGGACTGCAGCTGGGACAGAACTCCAAAAGTTCCAAACCCCAAACAATGAGGAGAAAGGCCTGCAGGGCATTTCCTCCCAGTGATATCTCCCAGTGATAACTACAAGACTGTGCACCCAGCCTTCAGAGGTGTACAACAAGAGTGTCCACCCAGGTGATCGAGAAGGCTGAATCACTGGGCCCTATAGGACACCTAGCAAAGAAAGCCACTCTATCAACGCAGGGAAGCAGCCAAAATGCGGAGATAAAATGTCAAGGGCAAAAGACAAAGAGAGAATCTTAAGAGCAGCAAGAGAAAAGCAATTAGTTACCTACAAGGCAGTGCCCATATAGCTGTCAGCTTATTTCTCAAAAGAAACTTTGCAGGCCAGAAGGGAGTGGCAAGAAATATTCAAAGTGATGAATAGCAAGGACCTACAACCAATGTTACTGTACCCAGCAATGCTATCATTTAGAATTGAAGGTCAGATAAAGACAAAGAAGAAAAAGCTAAAGGAGTTCATCACCACCAAACCAGTATTATATGAAATATCAAAGGGTATTATTTAGAAGAAGAAGAGATAAAAAAAAATGTGAACAATAAAATGGCAATAAATACATATCTATCAATAATAAAATCTAAAAATCAAAATAAACATAAGAAATCAAATGAACAAAACAAACTGGTGAATAAAACAGAATCAGAGGCATGGAAGCATGGAACAGACTGACAAATCTCAGAAGGAAGAGAGGAGGGGGCTGGAAGAGATTAACCGAAGATCTTACCTATGGACACAGAGAGTAGGGTGGTAAAGGCATGGGGTGGGGGAGAAACCAGGCGGAGGAGGGGGCAGTGGAGGGAAAAGGGGGACATTTGTAATATTCTCAACAATAAAGATAAAAAGAAAGAAAGAAAGGGACAATAAAGAGGGCAAAAGAAAACTGGAAAAATAATCTCCAGACAAACAACAACTAGAAAACAACCCTATGATTTATATCTTCAGGGAATTTTGAGAAGCTATCATGTCTATATCCTGTCTATACACAGATACACGAAAAGTCTCTAGGAAATTAAAAAGTTAGTGGAAACTGCAGCAGAGGGACTAGAAGCTTGAAAAGGCAAATATAATATGGGAAAGAAAAGAAAAAGTAAATGAAAGCTAAATCCAGGAGGTTCACATATAAATAATAGGAGTTCCAGAAATAAAAAAAAGATAAATGGAAGAGAGAAATTATAAAGTAATTATACAAGAAAATGTTCAGGAATTTCCAGAAATTTGAGGTTAAAAGGGCTTACCAAGTATCCAACCAAGGTCTGATGTGGCAAGATGCATTGTGAAATTTGAAGCAGGCAAAATAAAGAGGAGATTCTAAGAGTGACTGGAGAGAATAAAAAGGACCAATGCAAGGTTTCAGGGATCAGAATGGTATGGACTTCTCAACAGCAGCTCCAGGAGATGGAAGACAATATAGCTATGCTTTCACACATTATTTAAAAAAATGGAAAATTATTTCCAACCTAGAATGCTATATACAGCTAACCGCTCAGTCAAGTGTGAAGGCAGAATAAAGACATTGTCAGGTAAACAATGTCTCAAAATTTCACTTTTCATGCACACTTTCTAAGGAGGGTACTAAAAACAGGAGAGACATGGGATCCAGGAAACAAGAATGAGAAAAAGGAAATTTCCAAGATGAGGGTGAAGGGAGATCCGTGGATGACAGCTGTTCACTGGCTCAGAGACTAGCAGCATGAAATGGGGAAAGTGAATGGCAGAAGTTCCCAGAAATAGAGAGGAATAGGAATCTGATCATTTTGGCTGATCTCAGGACCAGCTGCATTGGATAATGACCTCCTGCACTGGCACCAAGAGTAGGGAAGGTTGGAGCAGACAGTTGATATTTTTCCTTATAAGCTTGGTAGTGCTGTGATGGTTGATTTTATATGTCAATTTAGTTAGGCTATGGTCCTCAGTTATTTCAACACTTATCTGTATTGCTGTGAAGGCACTTTTTAGATGTGATTAATGTGCATAATCAGTTGACTTTATGTAAAGATTATCCTAGCCAATCTGGGTGGAGCCTGATTCAATCAGCTGAAAGGTCTTAAGAGCAGAACTGAACTTTCCCTGAAGGAGAAGAAATACCAGGTGTGGACTGCAGCTTCATCGTGTGCCTGAGAGTCCCAGCCTGCCCTTCCTGACCACCTGATCTGTGGATTTCAGACTTGCCCAGCCAGCCCCATGATTGTATAAGCCAATTCCTTGAAACAGCTTATACTAGCACTACTTCTCTGGTTGAACCTGGACTTATACAAGTGCTATTTGGATTAAAAAAATTTTTTTGAGAGCACGTTTATTGAAGCTGGGGATGGTGAAACTAAGAAGGGCCTAGGATAGAAGAAACAACAGGAGAGAGACTAGGCAGGACTGCTGTAAGCTTACTGGAGAGTGACAGAAAAGGGGGCTTGGGAGATAGGTTCAGGGGGTTAGCCCTGGATGAGCTGCCACTGCTCATTGCTCCCCTTGTTGAAAGTCTCCTAGGGACTCTTAGAGTTCAGGAGATGCCTGAAAGGGAAGAAGAGTGTGAAGGGAAAGGCCAGGGAATGCTCCCAGAAGGGAGAGAACTCAAGTACCATTTGGATTTTTAAAATACCTATATAAAACTATGATAGGCAATTAGACAGACATGAGCAGAGAAAGGACCATGCCAGGCCCAGAGGGTCACCAGGGTGGAAAGCCCTGGGTGCCTAGCAAAGGACAATTGTAGGGTGGGACCTGGCCCCCAGGGTGACCTTTCCTCCCCTTGCATATATCTGGTCACATGGGGTTTGGACCCTCTGGCCTTTCCTCCCTAGAGACAACATCTAGGTCTCAGTTGTATTTCAGCTCCTGACTCAGAAAAGCAGCAAAACCAAACAAGTGACCCCATGGCTGACCTCAGGACCAGCTGCATTGGATAATGACTTCCTGCACTGGCACCGACTAATCAATCAGCTGAGACCTAGATCCTGAAAGGACACCTGGGAAGCTGCTGAATATTCTATTGAGATATTCCCTTGGGACCTTCCCTAAACTCTCCACCTTTAAAACCCTTAGGATGGAGGACTCAGTGCCTTCTCCCTCTTGGGAGCACAACTCTTTCCCTTACCCCTCCCTGATCCCCACTTCCTCACTCCCAAGCTCCAAGGGCCCTTCCTTTACCTCTATAACTTGTTTCCTAAGTCCATTTATTCTACAAATTACTTTTTCCACCTCTGTGATTTTATAAATAAACTAGAGGCCCAGCATGCAAAATCACGAGAGACCCAGACCTGCTGCGCCAGTGGGACCCAAACTCCCTCCTGCCATGCTAGCAGGACCCAGACTGACTCTCACCCAGACTCCTGCCGAGCTGTGAGACCCATCAATGTACCTCCTGGTCGTTATGGCATTACAGTGTTACAGCCACTGGCTTTTTATAATATAGACTAGGGGCCTGGTGCATGAAATTCATGCACTGGGGGGGGGGGTCCTCAGCCCAGCCTGCCCCCTCTCACATATTGGGAGTCCTCAGGGAGTGTCCTACTGACAGCTTAGGCCCACTCCCTGCTCCCCTTGGGGAACGGGCCTAAGCTGCAGTCTGGCCTCCCTTTGTGGAAGGTGACCAGGCTAATCAGGGGAAGCCACCAGCCCCATCACCCTGCTGCTGCAGCAACTGCCAGTCACTGCAGCCACCAAGGTGTTTTCATCAACACGGACTTCAGTACCTTCACCATGAAGAAATGACCACTTTCTTTAGGCATTTTCAAGATGTGTCTTTCATAGGATATGACATTTCTTTCTTTCTTTTTTTTTTTTTTTCACCTCACCTGAGGATATGTTTCCATTGATTTTTAGAGAATGTGGAAGAGAAGGGAAAAACAGAGAGAAACATCAAAGTGAGAGGAACACTTTGATTGGTTGCCTCCTGCATATGCCCTGACCTGGGCCCTTGCCAGGGAGGAGCCTGCAACCTAGGTACATGCCCTTGGTCAGAAGTGAACCCAGACCCTGCAGTCAGCAGGCTGAGGCATTATGCACTGAGCCAAACCGGCTAGGGCAGGATATGACATTTCTTAGCCCTCCAGCAGTGGATCTTCATTTTTTTTCTCCAGGAGTGTGGTGGAAAAACCCTAGGTCATCTTTAGGGATTCTTATTACCCAAGTTACTAAGAATATTACCAGTGGCATACAGGGAGCTTAGCCAATGAGTGGTAAGAAAAGGTGTTTCCTCTGTAGTTCACTCTGCTCACTGGCTCCACCCTTGCCCCTCCAATCCCAGCTCCACCCCTGCCCAGGCCTGTAACCTCTAGCCGAAGATGAGGGGCTGGTGGCTGTTTTCAGGCTGGTCACAGCCCCTTCAGGGTGGTGGGTTCCCCACTGGGGTGCCTGGCCAGCCTGGGTGAGGGGCTGATGGCCATTTCAGGCTGGCCACGCCAACGGACTGGAAATAGGTATCTGGGATTTATTTAACTTCTATAATTGAAAATTTGTAGCCTTAAGCAGAGCTCAGGTCAGGTTGCCCCTGGCAACCAAGACTCCCAGCCGCTCCTTGAGCGGAGGCCATGCTGCCTGGAAGCAGGTATCTGGGATTTATTTATCTTCTATAATTGAAACTTTATAGCTTTGAGTGGAGCTCAGGGCCGGCAGGGCAGGCAGGAAGCTTGGCTTCCTCCATTACCGGGGGCAACGCAAGCCTCCTGCTCTGTGGCTGCAGCCATCTTTCTGATGAAGTGATGAAGTGAGGGTGTGATGGTTAATCTCTATATTACTCTTTTATTAGCTAGGATGTTCTTTTATAGTTTGAGTCTTGGCTCTGAATTCTTTCTTAGCCAGGATTCAAGTACCGAGGTTGCTGAGCCCAGGTCTGGTCTGATCCAAGGGTCTAACACCTTGGTGCCATTTCTGCCACCCACAACAAAACTATACATTGTACTGAAAAATAAATAAAATTCAACCAATCAGAAAAAAAAAGGAGTAAACAGAAAAGAATAGTCTGGATGGAATGGCTTAGTGGTTGAGCATCAACCTATGAACCAGGAAGTCATGGTTTGATTCCTGGTCAGGGCACATGCCTGGGTTTCAGCCTCCATCCCTGGGGGGTGGGGGGGTGGAGGGGGCGGGTGTCAGAGGCAGTAGATCAATGATTCTCATAATTAATGATTCTCATCATTACTGTTTCTATCTCTCCCTCTCTCTTCCTCTCTGAAACAAACAAACAAACAAACAAACAAACAAACAAACAAAAATCAAAGCAATCAGAAAAGAGTAAATTAGAAAAGGACTGAAAGAAGATATATCAAAATGTTTTTAACAGGGTTAATATTTATCTCAGGGTGGTGGGGCCACAGGTATGACAATGGCAGTTTCCATAATAAACCTTTTTATCCCACTGTTTCCATCAAATACCACTTTGTCATGAGATTTTTCTCTCTGGTTCCTGGAATATACCTTTAATGAGTTAAAGCTTATGGGGTATAATTTAAAAATTGACTGATATCAAATGATTCAACTTAGCTGCATTAATTTAGGTGCAAACAATATTTGAAGTGTAAGAGTGTGATGGACTTTTAGCAATATAATTAGCTGTTTACTGTAAACAATAATATAAATGGAGTCATGGAACCAGAGCTGCCATCCGAGAGGAACTGCCTTGCACATTTTATATATCAAACCTTGGAATGTTAAAAACAGGGCAAAACAACCTTTGTACTGGGCCTAGGATGACATTATGTCCCACAGAACTGTTTGCAAAGATAAGAGAGCAGTTGACCACTGGACTGATGACTACTGGATTGTGAATTAACAACATTGTTTAGAATTAACATCACTATGTTATCTGCACCAATACAAATGCCTTCCTTCTGTTGATGTAATTGTTCCCCTCTCTTTCTCAAAAATACCCATTGCCTGTTTCCTAATCAGAATACTGTTTGTCCTTAGCTATTCTTATTGATCTCAAATGCTTGTTGCCTCTTACTCTGAAAGATCTTTTATTTTTAGATTAACATTACTTCTGTATCATTCAGAGTTCTTAGTTATCAAAACAGAGTTCATTCCAGCTAATATTTTCAGGGACAGGATTTATCAGGGAATATTATGCAGTTCCACAAAATCTCTAGGAGGGTAAGATAATCAGGCTTATGGAGCATAATGTAAAAATAGATTATTTTAAAGTTATGCATGTCAGGCCCTGGCTGGTGTCGCTCAGTTGCTTGGTGTGTGGTCCTGTACACTAAAAGGTCACAAGTTTGATTCCCAGTCAGGGCACATACTTAGGTTGTTGGTTCAGTTCCTGGTTGGGGCACACACAAGAGGCAAACCGTCAGTTTCTCTCTCTCTCTCTCTCTCTCTCTCTCTCTCTCTCTCTCTCTCTCTCTCCTTTCCTTTTCTCTCTCTAAAAAGTAAAATAAATCAGCCCAGCTGCCATGGCTCACTGGTTGAGTGTCAGCCTATGAACCAGGAGATCACGATTTGATTCCAGGTCAGGACACATGCCCGGGTTTCGGACTTGATCCCCAGTGTGGGATGTGCAGGAGGCAGCTGATCAATGATTCTCATCATTGATGTTTGTATTCTTCTCTCCCTCTTCCTTCCTCTCTGAAATCAATCAAATATATTTTAAAAAATCGTGTGTCGGGAATATTGCCCCAAGTACAGGCAGGCTGCTTCGGTGGCCACTTATTGCCCCCAAAGGCCTTCCATGCTGCAGCTGGCCGCCACGTGTTCCAGGCAGGGTTTCACCTGGGGCCTGCTTCCTTATCTCAACCAAAATGTCACTAGAGGGTATCTGATTGGGGGAGTCCAAGTTATCCGCCTGATTTACAGTTGCAAGGGGTTCTGGGAAAGTGAGTTTGAACAAGTATTTGTTAGAAAAAGATGATTTTTCTTTTTTTGCATTTTTACTGCAGTGAATTGTATTTCATAAAATGCAAAATAATGTTTATATTCAGGTGAATTTTTACATATGTAAACATACAGATCAAGAGAAAACATTTCTAGCACCTCAGAAAGTTCTCTCATGTCCTCTCTCAGGCAACCCTCCACGAAAGAACCAATTCTAACACCATAAATTCATTTGCTGATTCTTGAACTTTGTCAAAATGGAATCCAACATGTCTACATGGAAACATCCAAACCTGTAGAGAATTTTATAAAAATGTATTTGAGCCAAACATACCTGGAAATAAGAACTCAACAGACTGAATTAAATGCTTCTCCGAATGACAGTTTACAGCTTCTTTTATGCATTTGGAATTAAGGAAGGAATGTAAGGAAGATTACATGAAGGTAAGAGAAAGCAAGGTGGAATTGGATTATTGGGTATACAGGTGCTGTCCTCTGAATAGAGGCATTTCAAAGGTGTGCTAACCCAGATGCACAGAAACAAAGAACATCTACAGGTAAGCCTGGTAGAGGAGGGGCTGGTGGAACAGGCAGGGAGAGGGCCCTGGGCAGCTTAGCTGTGCTCCCCCTTCCCAAATTGCTTGCCCATTGCAGGCTCCTGCTACCTTCTGACTTTGTTTCTTCCATGCCTGGTGATTGTGGCAGGAGAATGGATAAGGCTTCCAGACAGTGGGTTCAATTCCCAGACTCAACCCTTCCCAGGTCCTACCCTTTGAAACTTTGTGGGGTGGGTGGGTGGGGGGGTGGTAAGAGAACAAGCCTCAGTTAACTGGTTAACTGCCCCCTGCATCCATTATCCCCAGGACCCCTTGGAAGGTAACTTTCCATCCCCCTTGTCAGAAGAGACTAAAGCTCAGAGAAGTTAGGGTTTGTTTAAGGCAAAGCTAGAACTTGTTAAAGAAGTTGCAGGCTTGGGATGAGATTAAGAACTTCAGATCAGATCACCCTGTGAGGTTACTTCCATAGAACCTCTTTTTTTCATTCACAACCAGTATTTACTCTTTTGTGTCTGGCTTCTTTCACTCAGCATTCAAGACTCAGGAGACTGTAATTTGTCTTGTTTGTCCTTTTCCTCAGTTCTGCAATAAATAAATGAGACTAATTTACTTTACTTTTATAGTTAGTAGTTAGTATCTTTAAAAATAATAATAGCAATACCTGCCAATTACATTTTCAGGAAATAGCATTTTTTCTTTTTGCAACTGCTTGAGAAAGTAGAACTTTAAAAACCAAGGAACTATCTATAATATAAAAACATAATATGTAAATTGACTGAACGACTGAGCAGCAGATCAACTGTCTGGACAACCTTCCAGAGGACCTTCTGCGAAGCCAGGGCTGCAGCTGCCATGGCTGTGATGATCGAGGCAGCCGGCAGGCACCGGGGCAGTGAAGGCCTGCCCTTGCATAAATTTCGTGCATCAGGCCTCTAGTAGAAAAATAATTTAAATAAAGCAAAACCAGGGAACTATACAAAAATAGTATATATATAATACGGGGGTCACAATAAGATGTATGCTGCCCCAAAGCTTCAAGGTGACTCCAACCCCCTCTTAGGTCCCTTATTATTGTTCCAAAGCCCGAGCTGTTGGCAGGTCCTGATGGATGTCTTCCAGTAGCTGGGTCCCACTGCAGGGGTCAGCAGGAGGCCCCAGCAGAGGAAATGTACAAACCTGTACCATTTCCAGGGCCCACTGTGGCTGGCACTGAGGATAGAGACAGAGGGTCTTCTTGTGCTTCAGGGAGCCTCTCTGCCTTCAGAAATTCCAGACTGAGCCTTGGTACCCCACTCTGGGAGGGGCCGTGTGCGGGTGGGAGCCAACCAGAGGAGGGCAGTCCACTGCTTTGTCAGCTTCTCCCTTAACCTTGAGCTGGCTGATATAAGCTGGGCCCCAGGGCCAGAGTCTCTTGTCAGGCTTTGCTGCAGTAGGAGTAGGAGCAGTGGCAGTCTTGGGGACAGCATGCTGGTCAGGGGGCTTCCTCTGCGCTCAGTCCTGGTCAAAGGCTGCCAGCCCCTTCTGAGTGCCCCACAGGAGGGACCACGGAATCTGAGGGTGCCCACTGGAGAGGGAGCCCGAATCTCCACTCGTATGCCTCGCCCTTTCAGTGAGATCCCCTCCCCTGGTGACAATGGCTGGCTAAACCTATACCATTTCTGGAGGGAGAAGGGCTCACAGAATTTCCACTATCACCAAGTCCAGAACTTCCAGAAGTATGGCCCCATCTACAGGTAAGCCTGGTAGAGGGAGGGGCTGGTGGGACAGGCAGGGAGAGGGCCCTGGGCAGCTTAGCTGTGCTCCCCCTTCCCAAATTGTTTGTCCATTGCAGGCTCCTGTCTACCTTCTGACTTTGTTTCTTTCATGCCTGGTGATTGTGGCAGGAGAATGGATGAGGCTTCCAGACAGTGGGTTCAATTCCCAGACTCAACCCTTCCCAGGTCCTACCCTTTTTAAAAAATATATTTTATTGATTTTTTTACAGAGAGGAAGGGAGGGGGATAGAGAGTTAGAAACATCGATGAGAGAGAAACATCGATCAGCTGCCTCCTGCACACCCCCCACTGGGGATGTGCCCGCAACCAAGGTACATGTCCTTGACCAGAACCGAACCTGGGACCCTTCAGTCCACAGACCGACGCTCTATCCACTGAGCCAAACCTGTCAGGGCCAGGTCCTACCCTTTGAAACTTTGTGGGGTGGGTGGGGGGGTGGTAAGAGAACAAGCCTCAGTTAACTGGTTAACTGCCCCCTGCATCCATTATCCCCAGGACCCCTTGGAAGGTAATTTTCCATCCCCCTTGTCAGAAGAGACTAAAGCTCAGAGAGGTTAGGGTTTTTAGTCACCCAGCTGGATCCCTGTCCTGTTGGGGTTCTGGCTCACCCTTCAGCCCTGTGCATCTCTGGAGCAGCTGATTTTGTCCCTTCCACTTGGCCTGGCTAGGCCCCCTTCCCCAAGCATCTGTCTTGCTTCCTACCTGGAGTAAGGGACTTTGGTCTTTTGGCCTCAGCACTGCCACTCCCAGGGGGTGGGGGTGAGGGGAGCAGGTATCTGAGGGCTGCTGCTGGTGGCAGGCCTTGCTTGTTCTGGTTCAGCAGTTTCTAAGGTGGGTCATCTTTAGGCCAAGCCTGGGTTCTTTTCTGAGAGCATAGTTGAGGAGGATGGGAGGTGGTGGAGGTGATTGTTGGGAAGGGAAGGAACATCAGAAAGGACAGTTTACTTTGAGTGATAGGGAAAGAGTATCCTAGAGCATGTTGCTGGCTGGCTGGGTGGGGGTGGGAGGGCAGGCTTGTTTGTGTAGGGGTCCAGCTGCCCACTCAACTGGGTCACTTTCTCCCTCTCCCACAATCCATTTTGAAGTCTGCAGTGCCTTTCCCACAGAAGGTTGGAGGCAAAGAGGCTTGGGAGAAAGTTGTTTCTGAGCCTGTCTCTCTCTCCTAGGCCCATCAACGCCTCTCCCCCAACCTCCCTTCAGGTGATCCCTCGCTATCCCCTGCTCCCTGAGCCCCAGTAGAACTCTTTACCAAGTCCCTTTCTGTTTTCTGAGTCACTTTTACCTGAGCCTTGAAGCATGTCCTTTAAATTGGCGTTATAATCCCCATTTCACTGCTGGGAAAACTGAGGCCCAGGGAGAAGAGTCTTGCCAAAGTCACGGAGCTCACCAGGGCAAAGCCAGTGCTGGAGCTGCTGCTGCCCGATTCCAGGGCAGTGCCACCTTGCTATTCACACGTACAGCCCAGCACAGTGAACTTCTGAATAAATGTGAGGAATTTAAAATACAACTTTGGTAGATTTTTTCTTTTAGTTATTTTTTAAATTGAATTTATTGGGGTGACATTGCTTAATAAAATTATATAGGTTTCAGGGATACAATTCCACTGTGTGTTCACCACCCCAAGTCAAGTCTCCTTCCATCATCATTTATCCCCCTTTCCCCTCTTCTAACCCCCATAGGTTTTTTCTTAATGCAAAGGCTGTTCTAGTTTATATTTCTAGAACAATTTGAAAAATATAAAACAAGCACAAATAAAAAATTGAAATCAGATGCAATCTCAATTTTGCTAATATGTATGTAGCATTAGAAATGTGAATGTTATATACGCTGTTTGGTGTCGTCCCACAGAAATATATCAAAGACTTCGCTCCTCTTTTCTCTTTTTACTATAGTTTAGAAAGGCAGCATTATACACACTTTTAAAGCCAGTTCTTCAAAGTGGACTCTGGGATTTTTGCTATTACACAGATGCTGTGAGGAACCTCCTCATCCATTAGGCATTGCTGTCCCTGTCAGGCCATTGCCTTGGGCTAGATTCCCAGAGCAGAATTGATAATAATACTAGCAGTTCAAGGACTTTGCTGAGCCAGGGTGGGGCTATGGAGCTAGTGGTGTGAGGACGATAGTTGGAAAAACACTGCGGGGATTTTCTGGGAGACTTGGGAAAGCAGGTCCAGGGTTTATAGGTCAGGGGTTAAAGCTGAATTCTCTCCCTCTCCTCTCTCCTCCCACTATTTTCATCCTGTGAGAAAGGAGAGGGGGGAGGGAGAAAGAGGAGCGGAGAGGAGGTGGGAAGGAAGGGAGACAGAACTCAGCTTGTACCTGTATTTCTAATATTTGCCTTAAATATATATTGATTTAACTTTATTATGCAAAAGGCAGATAACCCTCCACCTCAACACACACACAAAAGGCAGATGCAAGTGACAAGTGGAATTTTCTGTGGTTTTGAGAGAAGTTAACTTTAAAAGCAGGCAGGCAGGACAGAGGGCCAGTGGGACACAAAGGCAGGTGGAACATAGATGGGGGCAGACTTGCAGTTTGAGCAGCCTAATCACAGGAACCAGCCAAGCAGGAATAACACAATGTTCTGGACTCAAAGCAGGAGGCATGGGAATCTAGGGAGGGCCTGCAGCAACAGAGCAAGTTCAGGTCTGTTGTTGGGCAAGAACAACGAGGGAATCAACCAGGTGGCGATACAGTGGACATAGAGCATTTCAGATCTTGCTTCCCTGCAGTTGCCCTCAGTTTTGGCCCACATAAAATCTTCTAAAATTTCCCACAGGTTTAGACATTTCTTATGTCAAGAACCTGTACCTGGGTCAGTGTTTATTTTTATTTTATTTTTTAAACCCTTGCCTGAGGATATCTTCCTATTGGTTTTAGAGAGAGTGGAAGAGAGAGGGAAAGACAGAGAGAAATATTGATGTGAGAGAAACACTTTGATTGCTTGTCTCCTGCATGCACCCTGACCAGGGCCCAGGCCGGGGAGGAGTCTGTAACCAAGGTATGTGCCCTTGGCAGGAATCGAACCCAGGACCCTCCGGTTTGCAGGCTGACGCTCTATTCACTGAGCCAAACCAGCTAGGGATGTTTGTGTTTTATGTTGTTTTTTAAACAATTTTATTTATATTGATTGTAGAGAGAGAGAGAGGAAGGGAGATAGAGAAAGAGAGAGAGAAACATCAATTTGTTGTTCCACTTATTTATGCATTCATTGGTTGATTCTTGTATGTGCCCTGATGGGGAATCAAACCTGTAACCTTGGCGTGTTAGGATGATGCTGTAACCACTGAGCTACCTGGCCAGGGCCAGTGTTGTTTTAATAGAGACAGTGCTTTGTCAGGCTTATGATTTACTAGCCCATGTATGACCTATCTAGTAAACTACATGGAGTCATTCTGGTGCAGGGTCACTCCAGTGGGCACACGAAGGTTCCATGTTTCTGAGCTATGCAGCAGGTGAGAGAGTGACGAGGGTCCGAACACCCACGAAGAATAAGCACGGAATGAACTTGGGATGAGGACTTGATGGTCCATGGACGGTGGGTGGGGGCGAGACTGGTCCTGGAGGACATGCTGTGGCATGACAGCAGCCAATAAAACTGTCACTTAGAGAATGCCTAGTAGGAGTCCTATTCACAGACTTCATCTTATTCTTTAGCAGTCCTGTGGGAAAGGTACTGTATTCATCTCCATTTTATAAAAGAGGAAGCTGAGACTCAGAAGGGGTGAGAGACAGCAAGAACCCTGTGGGAATGGGATCCACTTCCAGGGCCCTCTGCTCTGCACTTTCAGCCATGATGTGGTTACAGATGAGCTGAGCTTCTGCCTGATTGCACAGGGTCTTCCAGGCTCTCCTCGAATCCTTACACTATAGCCCTTCTCCTTCCTCCAGGGAGAAGCTTGGCAACATGGAGTCCGTTTTCATCATTGACCCTGAAGATGTGGCCCTTCTCTTTAAGTTTGAGGGTTCCACCCCAGAACGGTATTGCATCCCGCCCTGGGTTGCCTATCACCAGCATTACCAGAGACCCATTGGGGTCCTGCTCAAGTGAGTCTGGGGACAGAAGCTGGGGAGAGGGGCTGGGGCCATGCTTGCTCTGTACTGTCTGGCTGGGAACTCTAGGCACATCCCTGTCATCTTCCTGCCTCCATAAAACAGAGGGTAGTGATACTGAACTGTGGTGCCAGCTGTCAGGGAAATGATCAGGCTGAAGATCTGAGTGAGTAATTAAAGACCTTGCAAAGTTCTCTTTTACTAGTTCACTAGGGGCCCGGTGCACAAAAATTTGTGCACTAGGGGTGGGGGGCGGAGGGGTCCCTCAGCCTGGCCTGTGCCCTCTCCCAGTCTGGGACCCCTCTGGGGATGTCCACCTGCTGGTGTGCCTGGCCAGTCTGGGTGAGGGGCCAATGTCTGTTTGCAAGCTGGCCAAGCTCCCCAGTGGAGACCCTCACCCCAGGGGGTGTAGCAAGCCTGGGTGAGGGACTGAGGGCAGTTTTCAGTCCGGCCACAGCTCCCACTGACCCTACGGGCCACCCGCCTGGGAAGCTGAGGCTGGGGTGGCACTGGCCACCCCACGGCCTCCTGGGCGGGGGCCGCGGGGGTCCGGCCACCTGGTCCCCACGCCCCGGAAGGCTCCCGCCGGGGAAGCCGAGGCTGGGGTGGCATTGGCCACCCCATGGCCTCCTGGGCAGGGGCCGCGGGGTCCAGCTGCCTGGTCCCCGCTTCCCCCACCCAGGCTCCAGCCTGGGAAGGCATCTGCAGGTCCAAGGCGTTGGATGCCTTCCCAGGTGGGAGGCTCCCAAGATGGCAGAGGCCGTAGCCCCGGAGAAGCCGCACATAGGGGCTGCGGCCTCCACCATCTTGGCTGGGCTAATTTGCATACAGCAGTTCTGATTGGCTGGTGGATGTGGCTTACCCCCGTTCCGGAGAAACAGTTAATTTTAATATTTCGCTTTTATTAGTTAAGATTCATTAAGTCCCATCTTATTGAGAACCTATTATGTGCCAGACTTTGTGCCAGGCTCTGGAAGTTCAGTGACATTGACATGTAGTCCTTCATAGTCTAAGAGAGTAGCAAACCAGGACAAACCAGTGTATTTAGTGTAGTGGGCACCATTTTCCACCAAATTCTGCATCACAAGTTTAAAATGTGACCATATCACATATTGGTGAGAATAGGGAGCAACTAGAACTCTCCCAGATTGCTAATGGGATGAAAACTGGTGCCAGCACTTTGAAGATGATTGGCCATGATCTGCAATTGAATACACACAGCCCTGTGATGCAGCAGCCCTGCTCTCTGGGATGTGCTCTAAAGGACACATCCCAGAGATGGGGCAGCAGAATGTTAGCAACAGTGTCATTCATAAGCAAAAACCCAGGAAACCACCTGAGTGCCCAACAGGAGTATAAATGAGTGAGTGGTGGCATATGCCACTCAGCATGAACACACTCAGTGACCCCCAACAGTATAGATGATACTGAGACAGGTAAAATTTCGTTAAAAAAGCAAATCCCCCAGGGCATGACAAGAAAGCATGTTTTAGAATTACATGTAGATCAGGTGAAACTGTACACAGAAGCGAGTCAGGTCAGTGTCCCCTTAGTTGGGGAGGACCAGGTGGACACATATAAGTTACTGTGATGTTCCTTGTTTTCCTATTGGGTGGTGAGTTTATAAACCGTTCTTATAAACAAACAAAGCCTCCAAACTAGAAAGAGGGCTTTGCCTGGATCTATTTTCAAGAGTGGACCATAAGCTTATCACTAACCCTATTCTGGGCATGTGACAGTCCCCACCAAAGTGAATAAAGGGACATGCTAGGGTGCAGCGGAGAGGTTGGTCAATTATGTCTGTGCGGGGGTCAGAGAGGATGACATACAGGGGCCTTTAACTGTTAGAGGTGAGCAACAGCCAGGGGGAAGAGGAAGTGACAGGAAAGGCGTACCTGTAGCTGAGGCAAAGGCGAGGCAAAGGCGAGGCAAAGACTAGGCACTGAAAGAGACATAAAGGCTCCAAGACGCCCAGTTCCTGGCTCGCAGCAGCGGCAGCAGCAGCAGCAGCAGCAAGCTTTTGTTTTCCTTCATTCACTCTCTTCCTTAAGACCCGACAGAAACAGGAGCTGAGGGTGTTGGGAGGAGTGAGGGCTGGCGGACATGAATGCTGGACTCTGAGCTGTGGCTTGGCCTCCTGGGAGAGGTCAGTTATCCCCCTCTGTATGTGCCAAGTCTGGGGTTTGTGGCCATGAGGGCTCAAAGGGCCTGTTTCCACAGGAAGTCAGCAGCCTGGAAGAAAGACCGACTGGCCCTGAACCAGGAGGTGATGACTCCAGATGCCATGAAGAACTTCATCCCCTTGCTGGACACGGTGTCCCAGGACTTCATCAACATCCTGCACAAGCGCATCAAGCAGCAGGGCTCTGGAAAGTTCTCAGGGGACATCAGTGATGACCTGTTTCGCTTTGCTTTTGAGTGTAAGGGGGTGGGAGAACCCAGCGTCCCACCTTGAGACCCAGCCAGCATAGATTCTGAAGAAGTGGTGGAATTGATTTTTGAGATGGGCTACTGAAAACATCCTCTGCCATTAGTTACCCAGGGGTTGCTGAACACTCTTATCTAGTATTCGTACTATGGGGGTGAGGGTCTCCAAAATGTACGTCCCCATTGTCACTATCCTCCAAAAGACAGAGTATGGCTCAACCCTGCATTCTGCAAATCTCTTCTCTTTAGCCATTGACCTTTGAGGCCTGGGAGGGGAAGCGAGGACTGGGTGGTTAATCTGAATTGGATATTCAAGAAGGTATAGCAGTTATAAAGATGGGGTAAGGAGGTTGGGCAGTCTGGGCAGAGGGAACAGTGCATACAAAGGTCCTGTGGCATGATGGAGTCATGTGATCATTGCAGGAGATCTGGGATGCCCAGATTTTGGTATAAAATCAGCATTCAGATTCCTGATCCCACAGGTGGGAAAATCTTGGGGTTTTTGTGACTTCTTAAGTCTAGCCAGAGTGGGTCCTGGATGGCCAAGTACTAGAGCTTATGTCTTCTAGTCTTCCATCTGGACTGTTTCAGGAGGTATTTCACCAAATTGGTCAATTACAGCTAAGGAGTCTCTCTTCCTGGAGAAAAGCCCAGAGGCTGCTTGGGATGCTGGTGGAAGCGGGGGTGGTGGAACTGTTTCATCCTAGCCTGGGCCCATCCCCAGCTTTGCTGGAGACTGCTTCCCACCCAAGTGATCCCTTTTTAGGGTCTTCTGCTTGCTCCCCTGAGTGGTTGTCAGAAGGGCAGTTGTCCTCAGCCCTGAAATTTCAGCCCCACAAGCCTTAGGTTTCTGTTTCTTTACTGAAGGAGACTGAGGTTGGGTCAGGAGAGCCTATGCGTTGGCAGGAGCGGGTTGGTGGGGGTTCCTGGGAGCGGAGGCTCCTCAACTTGTGCCTGTCCCTGCAGCCATCACCAACGTCATCTTTGGGGAACGTTTGGGGATGTTGGAGGAGATTGTGGACCCTGAGGCTCAGCGGTTCATTGATGCCGTTTACCAGATGTTCCAAACCAGTGTCCCCATGCTCATGCTTCCTCCAGGCCTGTTTCGTCTGTTCAGGACCAAGACATGGCGTGACCATGTGGCTGCATGGGACATGATTTTCAGTAAAGGTGAGGATTCCTCTGGCTATACCCTGGACAACTCAGTCTGGGAGCCAGGAGAGCTTTTTCTACCTCATGGGGTGAGAAACCCAGGCTTGGGCGGACACACACACACATACACACAGCTGGAAGCCCCAAGTCTTGGCCTGCTTCTTTGCCCCAGTTATGTCAGTGGGCACTGACTTGCCATGTGGGCAGGGATGGGTATCAGGGAGGTCTTATAAGCCCTGGGATTGGCGAGATGAAGGCCAGCTGTTGGGAATGATCTGACTTTTATGGAGAAAGAAGATCTAAGATGTCCATCATGTTCTTCTAAGGAGCCCATGATCCCCAACATGGGTTAAGGCCAGTGTTTTAGACCCAGCTACACTTGGGGACAGACTGGGACTTGGGTGAGAGAGATTAGTAAAGTAGTGGAGAAGGCTGATTGGAATATGGTGATGATGCGAGACCTGGAGTCAAATCCTCCTCTGCTCCTGACACCCATCAAACACTGGGCAAGTCACTAACCTCTGTGGGCTTCCGTTTCCTTATCTGTAAAATGGTGATAATATCACTTACTCCATAGGACTATGGTTAAGAATTAAACAAAGAAACAGTTAGGAAGGGCTTAGCAGATAGTATGTGCTCAGTAAAATGCAACCAGAAAGTGCAGCACTCCAGAATTGCCAAGCCCTTGGCCCATCCCTCTCACCAAGGGTTCATCCCTTCACTCCTGCCTGTAGAGAGCCTCACTCTTTTTTCCCCTCCTGCCCACCCACAGCTGAAAAATACACTCAGAACTTCTACTTGGACTTAAGAGAGAAAAGAGACTTCAATAATTACCCGGGTGTCCTCTACCGCCTCCTGGGAAATAACAAGCTGCTCTTCGAGGACGTCAAGGCCAACATTACAGAGATGTTGGCAGGGGGCGTGGACACGGTGAGGTGATTGTAGGGCATCCTGTCCTTTCCTGTGTCCCTCCTCCACCAGTTTGCATCATTCAAACTCCTGCCCATGTGGGGTGGTTCTCCTTCTCTTGACTCCATTTCCTAAATAATCATCTGCTAGGAAGCTGAGGTCAAGTCATCTCTTGAGGCTGATCCAACATTTTTTTTTAACCTATGAGAAGGAGTAACTAGGATAGGTGGTGAGCCCTTCAGTCACTTGGGAGCACAGCTCACTGGATTCAGAAAGGCAGGCAGACCTCAGAAAAGCTGGGAGCCAGTGGAATTAGCCCTGGGCTCTGTCTTCTAGGGCCCTTTTATTGTCTTCCATTCTCCCCCACATATTAGTTTGTTAGGGCTGCCACACAAAGTACCACACACAAGGATGGCTTACACCACAGACACATAGTTTTCTCACTAGAAGTCCAAGATCAAGGTGTCTGCAGGGTTGGTTTCTTCTGAGGCCCCCCTTCTCCCTTATGTCTTCACACAGTCATCCCTCAGTGTGTGTCAGTGTCCTGATCTCCTCTTCTTATAAGGACACAGGTCCTATTAGATTAGGGTCCACCCCAGTCATCTCATTTACCTTATTATCTTTCTAAACACCTTGCCTCCAAATACAGTCACATTGTGAGGTATTGGGGGTTAGGACTTCAACACATGAATTTGGGAGAACACAATTCAGCTCACGATAAGGATGACCACCATACCATAGTCATAGGCTGGATGAGTAGGCCTGGATCGGGTACTGACAATGTTGAGAAGAGGCCCTACAGGATGGGAGAGGGCCCCTAGAGGAACTAAAATTCAACTTGTGTCTTGAAGGCTGTTGCCAAGAGGAGAGAGGGAAAAATATTTCGGGACAAGGGAGAAGAAATATGTGTCATAGTCCCCTGGGTGAGTTACTATTTCCTAGGTATCTTAGCTACATCATGCTCTAATGGAAGACTTTCAGTCCCTGTGACAGTCTGCAGATGGAGCCTTTGAGTTTATTTTATTTTATTTTTTAAAATATATTTTATTGATTTTTTACAGAGAGGAAGGGAGAGGGATAGGAAGTTAGAAGCATCGATGAGAGAGAAACATCGATCAGCTGCCTCCTGCACACCCCCCACTGGGGATGTGCCCGCAACCAAGGTAAATGCCCTTGATCAGAATCGAACCTGGGACCCTTGAGTCCGCAGGCCAACGCTCTATCCACGGAGACAAACTGGTTAGGGCAAGTTTATTTTAAAATATATATATATATTTATTGATTTCAGAAAGGAAGGGAGAGGGAGAAATAGAAACATCAATGATGAGAGAGAATCACTGATGGGCTGCTTCTTGCACACCTCCTACTGGGGATTGAGCCTGAAACCTGGGCATGTGCCTTTGACTGGAATCGAACCTGGGACCCTTTAGTCCACATGCTGATGCTCTATCCACAGAACCAAACTGGCCAGGGCTGAGTTTATTTTAAATCTAGTTCTAGTGAGATATGTAGAAGGGATCTCCAAAAAGTGCTTACCTGCATTAAAGCAGCTATTATTGTTAGGTAATGTTTATTGAGCATGCACTATAAGGCAGGCAGGGCATAAGCTTGTCGTATGTAGTAATTCATTTAGTGCTCATAAACTAAATTATGAGATATATTACTATTATCCCCCTTTTCAGATGAAGAAACTGGGGTACAGAGTGGTTAACTTAGTTGACTACCCCAACAAGGAAGTATTTCCTGAGTAGCCACCTTGCCTAGCTTTGGAAATAGTGAGACAAATACATAGATTTGATTTGAGCCATGAAGGAGTACAGACTGGCTGTCATGGCTGGGAAGGGAATTCTAGGAAGAGGAAACAGCCGGAGGAAGATTTCTAGGCTTAGGAGCTGCAGTGCAGCTAGAGTATTAGGTGCATGTTGGAAGGAGGTGGTGGCGAGGCTGGGAGCTACAGGCAGGTGTTGGGGGCCCTGTATTTGATCTGAGGATCTGGGCTTGGTCTGAGGAGTCAGACAAGGAATTCCAACTGGGAAGTGACTGGATGGCATGCTTTCATGATTGCTTCTGCTGGGAGGAAGGAGAATATTCTGACTTTTTGGATAAAAATATGATTCTTGGTAAGATATGTGGAATACCCATGCCCTAACCTTAGGAGGGAGGGTTGCACCAGCCTGGGGTCCCGCCACAAAGGCATGTGGGCCTGTGGGGCTTGATGAGGGTCACTCATACCTCCAGGAATGGACTAATGGTCATGACTCTGACTAATAATGAGATTAGTAGGTTCATCTCAGTACGGTATGCTAATTGCAACACAGATAGGAACCAGGGTGGTGGTTCTGGCTTCATTATCTGAGCCTTCTTTCCCACGTCACTGCTATAGGCAAATGTTAAAGTTTGTGGAAGTTCTACTGGGGAGATGGCTGCTTGTTTAAAGAGCATTTCAAAAGGAATGGTAGTTAGTCAGGGAGAACTGTTACAGAAGGGGGCTTTGGCCTCGGAAGGGCTCTGGAGTCCTTTGGAAGAAGGCATTGGTTGTGTGGGTGCCCTCTACTGGTTGGGGAACTGGTAGGCTCTGGTGACATAAGGGATGAGGGTAGGGACAAGTGTTACCCCAAAGATTCCTGCCTGGGCTGGAGAAAGCCTCTGGGACATTTGTCTTTTGAATTGAACTTTGCTTTTGTAGATGATGGTCTCTGGATACTGGGACAAGGGTGGGAAGATGTTCTTGGAAATGAAAATTTAGCACGAGTCTAGGTGCCTCAGGAGTGACAGACCCTCTTGGTCTTCTGCACCCCGACACTCCCTCCCAGACGTCCATGACACTGCAGTGGCACTTGTACGAGATGGCACGAAGCCTGAGAGTGCAGGAGATGCTGCGGGAGGAGGTTCTGGCTGCCCGGTGCCAGGCCGGGGAAGACATGAGCAGAATGCTGCAGTTGGTCCCGCTTCTAAAAGCTAGCATCAAGGAGACACTGAGGCAAGCCCATACCCACCCATGCCTGCCTCCACCCCAATCCTGGGCAGGGTCAGCATGTTGCCCGGGGACTGGTGGAGATTGGTAGCAGGAAGTGAGAAGTCTGGGGAGATAGCTGGGAATGGGGAGGCAGGAATAGAGTCCTGTTCTTGCCTCCAGATTCCCCAGGGGTGCTGCCACTGGGCTTGAGATACATGCTGGGTGTGGGCTTTGTCCTGGCCTCGGGGCATTAGCTTCCCAATGCCTTTCCCTGCAGACTCCACCCCATCTCCGTGACTCTGCAGAGATACCTTGCAAACGACTTGGTTCTTCAAGATTATATGATTCCTGCCAAGGTAGGTACAGCAGGGCTGCAAGACCTGCCAGTCAGACAGGAGGTTGGGGGCTGACTGCAATTGCCTACAGATGGGGCTTCTGCCTGTGTTCCTAGAGCTGGCTGGTGGGTCCTCGGCAGCAGCAAAATTTGAAAGGCAGAGGTGGTAGGCATAGTGGGTGATCCCTGGAATGTTGCTGGAACCCAGAGTTAGCAGGGCAATCCCATGGGTCACCTGTATCTCAGGGGGACTTCTGGTGCTGAGGAAAGGGCAGGAAAATCCCTTGGGCCATCCCTGGCCTACTGGCTTCAGTCATGCTCCTTTGATGGGTAAAGCTTAGGGAGAAGTGGGGTCTTGTTCAAGGTCACCTAGTGAGCAGTGTCTTCTGGACAGCTGGGCAGCTGGGCTGGGGGGCAGGAGTGGGGAAGCTGGGTTATGCTCTCAGCTGTGAGGAGGTGAGGCCTACTTAGGCATCTGCTCACCTTGTCCCTAGACATTGGTGCAGGTGGCCGTCTATGCCATGGGTCAAGACCCCACCTTCTTCCTCAATCCGGGCAAATTTGACCCCACCCGATGGTTGGGTGAAAACAAGGACCTCATCCACTTCCGGAACCTGGGCTTTGGCTGGGGTATTCGGCAGTGTGTGGGTCGCCGGATCGCCGAGCTTGAGATGACCCTCTTCCTTATCCATGTGAGTTTAGCTTGGGGACCTCTGGGTACCCTGGGCTGGTTTTGGCCTTAATGAAAGCACCAACCCTCCTACTCCCATCTCTGTTCAGAGCCCTCCCCCACAATTCCCTGCTGCCCCCTCTTTTGGCCTAATACACTTGTCACCCATTGGTGCCCCTGGCCATCTGTCTCCCCATGGTGGTGATGGGATGGGGGTGGGGTGGGATAAGGATTTTTAGAAACTAAAGTGAAAGCATAAATCAAGGGGACAGCACTAGTGGTGTGTTCTCAGGTTAAGTAGGAGCTGGTGTGGACCCCTTGGAGCTCCCCCAATCACACTCAACAGGCACTGCCTACAATTGAATGAGTCTGGCCCAGGGGAGATGGACCCTCTCCACCTGTCCACTAAGCCCATCACCCCCCTTTCTCAGATTCTGGAGAATTTCAGAGTTGAAATCCAGCATCTCAATGACGTGGGCACCACATTCAACCTCATCCTGATGCCTGATCAGCCCATCTTCTTCACCTTCCGGCCCTTCACCCAGGACCCGCCTAAGGCTTGACTGAGAGAATGGTGTGAAAGGAAGGCCTTAGGGGTGGGGTGGGGGCCCATGGAGGTGTCTACATCCTCAGTTTCTGGTTCCCCATCCCTGCTCCTTTCTGCCCCAACTCAGTGGAGACATTTCTCTTTTATCCACTTCTTCCCCTCTTCCCCCACTTCATGAAGGCAATAAAGGGCTGAACTATGTGAAGTGTTTTCATTTCCATCTGACCCCTAAGGTATTACTGCTGTGAAGATGCTCTCTGATGGATCAACAGTTGGATCTGAGCACAAATGGGCAGCCACACCTGAAGCCATTTCTGCTGGGATCCACCTACCTACAGGTCAGGAGCCAGCAGGATCAAAGCTCCTGCTGCCTGGGGCTGAGAGCAATGGAAGGCTATTGCTGCTGTGCCCAGGCCAGCAGGCAGAAGGACAGAGGACCTGACGGAGCTCTGTTGAGAGAACAGGGCATCCTGAGAAGTGTGGGCCAATCTTGGCTTCCGGGGCAGGCCCACCTGTCAGAGGTGAGGCTCGTGCAGTGCTCTGCTTGGCTGAATTTTGGGTAGGAGTTCCAGGTGGGTCATGAGAACTTTCTGCCAAGGTCCAGCCAGAATCTTGGTCATGACCAGGGCTGCGGTCTGTGAGTGAGGGGCTGGTATGAGGTGACTGACCCTGGGACTGGAAGGCCAGTATGCTTCCTCTGCCCCACCTGACCCTTCTCTGGGCTTCCCCAGGCCTCAAATTCCTGCTCTAGGGGGACATGCCCACTTTCTAAGCTCTGGGCAGTAAGCAGGGAGACTGCAGCAGAATCTTTGGTCCATTATTTGAACTGGTCCCAATTTTGGCCCCCCTCACCTCTTCTGAGTTCCATAACTTCTGACCTGAACCAGGTGCCTGATCCTTCCTGGCCCTTGTCTACCCAAGTCTAAGTCCAGCCGGTAGACAGGGGAGCTAGTCCTGCTTGGGATAGCACCCCAGTTAGCTTGAAGCCTTTTACCAGGATCTGTAGGTTCTGAGTCCATTGTTGGAGTCTTTCTGCTTTTCCCCATCACAATACTCTTTCTTGTCTCTCTCCTTCCTTTCTCTTTTCTGGGTTTGAGTCATCTTTGACTCAGAAATGTTATAGCTGGAAAGGGTCTTACCATCAGAGAGCTCAAGCTCTGCATGAGATGGATGGGGAAAATGAAGCCTAGAGAGTTGCTTGAGTCACCCAAGGTCACATTGCATGCTTGTAGCTAGAACCCAGGGCTCCTTTCTGTGGAGGACTCCTTCCTTTAGTCCCATCTGCTTTCCTGTCCCTGGCTACATTATGGGGCGTTTCACACTATTATGACTGATTGCCACAGGCAGACTTCAAGTGTCTTTCTTCCCAAGAAACAGGTAAATTAAACTTGAAGGGATTTTAGTTATGACAGATGTTTGGGGGGCAGGTGGAAATCCCACCCTCCCTCACATCTCCTAACAGAGTTGGTCTCTGGTGGTCTCACTTCTTCCAGAAGCCCTGAAGGAGCTTGTTTCCTTGGCTCCACTGTTGGAGCCTTTCTGCTTTGGAAGGGCTTTTCTCCCCACACTCCTGGGTCCACTATGGCCTTCAGCTCTCCAAAGATGGGAGGCAGGAGACTATTTCACTGCAGCAGAGGGCCCAGGACCAGAGTGGGGTCTGGGAGGAAGAATCTGGGCACCTCCAGCCTGCCCTGCTCCAGGAAAGAGGCAAATGCTCACTGACTTACAGCATTTAATAAAGTCATTTTGAGGATGTGGTCAAAAACCCCAGAACACAGTGAGGGAGCTGCTCCAGTTCTCAGGTCTTTTGGGACAAGGTCTGCTGGGAGTTTGAGGGCTTGATGGACTTTGTCTCTGAGCTGGGCATTAAGGGGTCCAGTTTTGAGGGTCGCCTATAGTCCTTGTCATGGGTTGAGGAGTTCTGCATTGTGCAAAGCAAGATGAAGTGAGTTTGCCCTTGCCTCGAGGAACATGAGGCCTATTCAAATTCAGCTTGTCTTGGAGGGCCATGACTTCCCCAAAATTTCCAAAATCATTTAACCGTAGCAGGTTGTATCCAATTTCTCCGGGGCCCAGTAGGTGAATTTGCAAAGGAATTCCTATGTTCCCTGTCAGTTCTCCCATTTTCTTTAGACCTGGCCAGGAGCCTGGAATTGAGCTAAGTACTGATGGCTCAAGAGCAGGAGCAATCAGGGGTTTTGCTCTGGGGGCTGGGTGGCCCAGACTGAGCTTGAGGGACAGTTGTGAGCAGGTCTATTTCTTTTTAGGAAACTGCAATGTTTCTGGCAATATGCTCCTATCGCTGGCAGCTCTGCAGCATTGCAGCTGCCCAAGAAGCGTGTGCTCATGGGACAATCTTAGGCACTATGGAGTTGGGTGGTGGCCATGTGTACTTTGCTCATGAGCAAATCCAGTCCTAAAGTACAGTCAGTCCCAGAGCACTCCAGGAGTGCCAGTGTAGACACTTCATCCACAGCTCTCTCCCTTTTGATTCTCACCATCACCATGGGGGAGGGGGTAGTTCTGACAAGGTTTTCTATTCCCCTTAGACAGGTGAGGAATTGAGACAAGGCCAGGCTTCTTCTGTTGGTAATAGAGCAGAAGTTGAGCCTAGGTCCTCTGAATTCCAGCTAGGGAGCTGGCTCCCCTGGACAGTTTTTTTTATGGCCCAGTTACTCCAGGTAGAAGATGCCAGCTATACCGCCCAAACCCCCAGGGAGCTCTTCCAGAGGGATCACTCACAGGTAGGTCTGCGATGATGGAGTTTGAAGGGTGACCCAAGCCGTTCTCTTGCTCCTGCAGCTGTGTGGCCAAGTCCTGCTTCTCTCGTCCCCAGCGTCGAGCTGAGTCCTCTAACTGCCACCATGGGAAAGACAGATGGGGAACCTCTAGGTAGCAGGGCCCATCCCTGAGATCTGAGACAACCAGAGCTTGAGCCTATTCTCTGGGCAGACAGCAAAGCCCTGGGCAATCTGAGTTTGCTGCTTCCCCAAGAGATCATGGGTGCAGGGCTGGGTACAGAGTCAGTCTGGCTAAGACACAGATGGATCTTCTTTGAGTTCCAACATCATCCTGAACCCCAACTCTGAGTCCACACTGATCCTTGACTCTGGTCATAGATTGGGTCTGACCCTGCTCACACACTGAGCCCCAACCCTGGTCATGGGCCAAGTGATGAGCCTGCCCAGTCTGACCAACTCCTTTGCCTCACCTACCTGGCTTTCCAGGGACAGGATCCGGTTCTGAGCTTGTTCCAGCTTGGCCAAGAGGTTAATCTTGTCTGAAGTGTTGGTAAGAAGATCCTGTGGGCAAAGCAGAAACTCACACATGGCCCCAGCTGAGGCCAAAATCAGCTTTCTGATGTAGAGCCTCAGACAAGGGCTAAAGCCTCTTCCTGAAATTCAGACCTGCTATGGCATGTGCTTTTTTCACAGCTGTTCTTCCCACAGATTTTGGGTATATGGTTTTTGCACATCAGTTTTATTATTATTACTAGAGGCCCAGTGCCTATGGCCTTTCGCAGTCCAGGACCCCCCCGGGAATCGGGTCTAAACTGGTACATCCCTTTTGCAGTCTGGGCTCTTGCAGTTGGGGAACCCTCCCTCTTTACCGCCTGTCTGTCCCCAGAGGTGGGAGAGGCTCATGCCAATACTGAACCTGGCTTCTGGCTGAGATGGGGGGACAGGGGGTGGGGAAGGGTGCCGCTCACTTAACCAGAAGCCAGGCTCACTGCCCCTTAGCATTGATGCCCCCCCCCCCACTGGTGTGTGTGGGGCAATTTGAGGCTGGGCTGGCCGTGGGAGGGGCTGTGGGAGGTTGAGGAGCTGCAATCGTGCCCCATCCCGCCTCTGTGGAGACTTTGAGACTGTGCTGTCCCTTGTCCCCCCCACCCCTGCCTCTGTGGAAGGCGTGGCGCTGGGAGGCCTTGGCTGGCCTCGTGGCACAGGCTTGCTGGCCCCTCCTCCCCCTCCCTGCCCACTGATGGTTCTGGAAGGACATCTGGAAGGTTGTTCAGTTGTCTGGCCTAATTAGCATATTATACTTTTATTATTATAGATTATTTATTATTTTTAATCCTCACCTGAGGATATTTTTTACTGATTTTAGAGAGAGGAAGGGGGGGGGGGAGAGAGAGAGAGAGAGAGAGAGAGAGAGAGAGAGAGAGAGACATCGAGTGGTTGCTTCCATTACACACCCTGACTGGAGATTGAACCCACAACCTAGGCATGTTGTGGGAATTAGTGCACAGGGTGATACTCCAACCAACTGAGCCACATTGGCCAGGGCTGCACATCAGTTTTTCAATGTAAAACGCATGAAGGAGTGCCCATTGGTACACAGACTGGAATCTAGAACTGGACGTTTTTGTGAAGTGAAGAATCTGTGCAACAGGGCTCCACTGTCCCCAGCACTGACCCTGGATGCCCGTGCACCAGGAATGCTTTCAGACAGAACTCACCTCCTGTCATTCAAATGGCTTGTCTTTGGGTTTGCATAAAGCAGGGCCCCTATAGCAGCCTCGAATGTGGAGTGGGGCCAGGGCATGTCTGGAGCCTGGGCACCCACCTGTGCAGCAGGATTTCTGTGCACTTGCAGGGGTCTGGGCCATCTGTCTCTCAAAGCCTCTCTGCCAGGTCTCCTGCTCCCGTCTCCCCAGGGTCCGTCTGGGGTAGGGAAAAGGACTCTCCAAGGCTATACCAGTCCAGGAAGTGCTTCAGACTGGAGTTTCTGAGAGGTCTGTGTTCCAGATCAGGCCAGCCAGGTGGCAAAGGGGTCAGAGATCAAGGGCCAGTTAGGGGCTTGCTTTCTCCCAGGAAGCTAGATAAGGGTCAAGGTGAAGCTTTCAGACCCATATGTGTCCCCCAAGGAGAAAGAGCAAGGCCTGAGGGCTGGCACTCCAGGAAACACCAGGAACATTGGAGACACTGGGAAGCCCAGTTCCTGGTCTTAGTCTTTGACTTGGATTGTACTGGGTGATGGCTGGGCACCTGCTGACCTGCACAGGCAGACCCAGGCCAAGCCTGTGCTGTGGCTCTTACCGGCAGGGCCTGCTGCTGCAGAATGATGGGGGCTGGCTGGTGGTGGCTCTTATCCAGCTCTGCCCGCAGCCTCGAGTTTTCTGCCAGCAGCGCTGAGTAAAGGTCAGCATGCAGGTTCTCTCCTGTAGGACCCTGGGGAAGTCCTGAGGCTGAGAGCATGGGGAAGACTGAAGTGGCCACAGCTGTTCATGAGGTGGGCTTTCCTGTCTCCACGTCCCTGGCCTAATCTGCTCCAGCATTTTGCTCCATTCTGCCCCTTCTCTGCTCCCAAGCCTTTAATGGCTCCCCACTACCAGTGGGGTCAGGTCCACACTCCCCAGGCCATTGTTCTCAACTTCAGAATCTGCTCCCACTGTTCTCCCTAACCGCTCCCCTGCTATTTGTCCCAGGTCTATTGTAGCTCTTCATCCTTTTATCTTTCATCTCTGCCCTCCTCTTGGTATGGTCATTGCCTTCTTGTTTCTCATCCTACTCCTGGGTGACCTCAGAGCCTGAAAGGGGACCCCTACTTTCATTGTTTTCTAAAAGCCTTCAGAAGCACACACCGCCCCCCCCCCCCCCCCCCCCCCCCCCCC